>LUCM01007430.1:67453-86210 GCA_008360955.1 Fasciolopsis buskii
CGAAGTCCAGCCACTAAGCCGAAGAACGTTTAGGGTTCTCAACCAAAGCCTTTGGTTCTGACAAGAACCTAACCGCAAGGCAGCGGGACATAGCTGAGTGGAAATCAATCTACTTGAACCAATTATTTTTCCATTCGTTTTTCTGACTGAGCTGCTAACTCAGATCAACCCTCGACTTGGAGGACCAGGAGACTACTTCGTCAGGCCTCTACCCATTGACCTTCCAGGCATGATTGGATCTTCGGCTTAAGATAAGCCATCCTGTATAGCTCGTCGGGTCATGGAGGCACGCAAGCCGTCACACCACGTCAAGGTGTAGTCTCGTTGTGACTAGTTGATATGGTGGTCACCGATTTTTCAGTAGTTCATTGATGCGTTCAGCCAGGTAGTGAATTATTTAGCCCACTGATTCTATGCTGACCAATATGGAAATTTTGCTTCACGTCTGATCGACCGGATGACATATGCACCATATTTCTGCGAACCGATCATATGCGCTAACTGCCAGGTGAGAGACACTGCGAGAAGCCGAACTTCTTCAAACTATAAGAATATTCATTACTGGGTTTAAAAGACGCGCACAAATATGTATAATCCGGATAACAAGTGTCCCTTGTCTTTTAGTGAAAGAGAATGTCTGCTTTATATAAACGTCACAGCTACTTATCGGTCATGTGCGGGACTGATTTTTTCTATGCTTCGATGACTGCCTTTGAACTCCATCTTTCATGCGCAAACACCAAATCATTCGGCCAACCTTACACTCGGGATGCACCAGACTCGAGTTCCGCTCCCATCAGAGCTCATCAGTGGTGAATATCCTCCATCGCACCCACGGTTTCAACCCTGGTTTTCCAAGTGGTAGGCGTATTTTGGCACTTTGCCACCAGCTCCCATCCAGACTAATCAGAATTACCGAATTCGGTTTGTTCATATGTCGTCCAGCAGCGTCCGACAGCCTCGAAGGGAGACACGGTTCAAGTCCCGCGAACCCCGGTGGAATCCCTCTAACCAAGTCAGGTAATAGTTTTGCACAACTACGAGGAGCCAGGTGTTCTATCTAGGATGAGAAATCCGTTCATTTCTTTCGCACCTAAAGGTTCACACTCCAGACTAGAGTGGTTTGCCCACGTAAGGACGTACGATAAGTCAGTCCGTTATTGTTAATAAAATAATCCTAAAAACAAATCCGCTTGCTTTATGATTTCTGAACCAGTGGATGGTGGGCAATGTCACGTGGTAGAGTGGCATCAATTATCGTACAAGTTACCTTTAGACAATTCGTGAAGGAGAAAAACTCCCCATGGGATTGGCCATCTGCAATCGGTGTTGGTACTTTACAGCTGAGACTCTGGATACGGCTTGCACGTTACATTACTTCCGGTTTACCTGATGCAGCAATGTATTCCTACTCTTTCACGCGAATACAAGCGCGCAGAGAACCATCGCTTGCATACACATAAAGTAATCAGTAAGCAAAACACTATCCTGGAATGATACTGTTGCTGCTAATCAAAAGACCGCTCAGTTCACCTGAAATCACCCGAATATCACTGATCGATTATAAAACAGCAATCAAAACAGAATCAAATGGGCCTCGGTCTAAATCACGTTTCAATGTTTTTCACTGGAATCTCATTTGAATCGTCAGGAACGTGAATGAATGAGAAAAGAAAATCCAAAACTTGGGGGTCTTGCTTTCCCTTTCTAAAGGTTAGCCTTGCCAGACCAACGAAAATCCTCAAACGAATCACCATGTGATTCCTAAATCCACTTATTATCCATTCACGCTCTTAACCATTCAAATGAGATTCTAGTGCGAAATTAAGAAAGGAGCAATGTTGCGTGACAGCAACCGGAGTCAGGCCACGTTGGTGAATGGTTAGTGGTTGTAAAAACTGGAACTGAACCGAGCAAACTTGTCTCCAGTCTGCGGAAAGGGTGCGTTCATTTAACTGAGATACCACCGCATTAAAATCGGGTTTTCTTTGGGTACTTGGGATGCCATCCGTTGCCCCTATTCTCCCGTTGGCCAAGTAAAAGCAGCTCGGTCGCAAGCAGGACTACATGATAACCCAGTCCAGGAATGACATTTATCGTGGATGTTAATCAATCATACTGGTAAGTTTGTCATTTGGACAGAGAAGAAATGAGCCAATTGGGATATGAACTGTCGCTAGGAATCAAGAATTCTATAAGCCCTAAATAGCACTGGTCTTAGGAATAGCCTGTATTTTTACTAACCACACCCAATCTGTTCACCATATAAGTTTCATTTTTTAATCCGGCAAGACAGTAGTTTTCTCTTGAAAATACTGTTCTCGGTTAATTGTAATTTTGCTGCTTCCATCCCTCTAGATATGGGAGGATAAAGCAGAAACATTTCTTGAATTCGAGCGCGATCCTTTGGCTCATATTGTAGAGAACAATTTGGTAATCGAGTCACTTCGTCTCGTCGCCGAAAAAGCTCCTAATCCCGTAACTATTGAATACGATACTTACGTGGATGCAATCGATTTTCCTAGTTTGGATCAACCGGATCAGTTAGCTCGGGTACTTATACGGAGCTTGAAAAATGATTCGTCTAGAGTGGTGGAAACCAACTTAGTGGTGAGTTAATACAGTCCGAGTAATGATGACTTTGAATTTTTTTTTAATCAATTATACAAATATACGGCACTTTTAGAAGGCATTCGCGTCCGCTGAAGGGCTTCCAACTGGAAAAATCAAAAATTCCATTTCGACCACTTTTGTCGAGCGTCTAATTGAAGCGTGTCGGTTTTTGCGTGGTGCATCATGTGCGATAGACCCTGGGAAAATGTCCTGAAAGTTTGCGGATAATGATTCTGTTATGTTGCCGATTTTTGGTTGGTCTATGCACACACTGAAGCATAAGACAAGTACTCGCAGCGCACGATATCACAGGAGCACACAGCCTGTAGTCTAGTAGGACATGAACACACACACAGAGGTTGGAGACACAAGAATATCGGGCTCAAGACTCAAGGCCCGTAGTCGCACAGCGAATGGGACAGATCCGCTGCCCCATTGAATGAGCAGCCACACGGAACAATAAGCGGCGCGAACTACGAACAGCTAGCCCAGCCCGCTAGCGGAAGAGAGAAGACGAACACAGAGAACTACCGCGCGTTTATTGGTGACCCACCAACACAAGTCCGAATTCAAGTGAGCTCTATCGTTTATATAGTTTTGTTGGATGGCCTTGATCGATGTGTGGACTAGCCAATCACAGAACGGGCTTTTGTGAATCATTTCGCGGACATATGAAAATATTCAACCGCGCAATATTCAAAATAACGTCAATTTCGAAATATTGAGAAAAGGATAGATTCTTTTGGAAAATTAGTAGCAGAAATGAAATCTGCGGCTCCAAAAACCTTGGAATGGTCATCGACCATAACAGATTCTTACCAATGCCGGGATTCAGGCGGATGCTAACTTCACTTTGTGATCCCTGCACTAAATCGAGTCATTTTATTGATTGCCAGTTGCTACTCGATGATGAACCGTGGTTAGCCAGTTGCAAATCAGTTTGGTCATGCATATTTTGAGCTCGTTCTGGGACCACAACCAGAACCAGATTACACTATCTCCTTGGGCGCCAACCACCACGTGACATCAAGTCCAAGATTGGACGGCAGGAACACAGAGCCTCAAATCGAGTTAACCATGAAGTTTGCGGTTTGGGTTTCGCAGTAAATCCACTGTTACCACGTTGAATTAGGGCGGGCCAATCAGAGAGCGTCTCGGAAAACCGACGAAACTAACGACAGTCATATCGGGGCCAGATAAACTTGATCGCTCTCAATAAAGCCAGTAGGAACGTACAACTGCTAATTAGCAATAGAAGTGATTGGGGTTTCTGATTAGAAATGGAAATAGCAAATGTAATATTGGACTTTTCCATTTCATAAAACAGGGAGGGTGTCTTGCAGTAATATTTTTTGCGCACCTAGATGTTTATCCTGACTTGATTAGCCCGGTTTCGCCTCACACCAAAAACGTCACGTTCAGAATGCACAGTCGCACTTTGAATGACCGTTTATATCAACGGAGTAATCCGTTGGTTGGGGTGCTTCCTGCTAGGTGATAGTAGACTTATTTCCGAATTCCATCTAGTTCGGTCCGTTGGATCAGCGAAGGCGAAAATCACTTCGAGATATTTTCGGTGATCCCATTATACAAGTTTGATTCTGTTCTTCCAGTGCACACGCTGCTGCATCGGAGACTGAACTTATGAGCCATGGGCGAGGCGCTGAGATTGATAAATCTGTCGCAGCTTATATAGAACTCTAAACCACCGGTGGTTTGGACAGTGCGGAGCCGGGCTCTCATGTGCGTTTAAATATGAGTGGATTTTGCGTTATGACCATTGTAGTTATTATGAGGTCAGTTTTGTCACCCCGTCAGCACGCGCTCCTTTTTTTCTTTTTCTATGAAATTCGGTAAGATTCCTGGGGTGTTCATTGACAACAAATGCTTGCTCGATACGCTGTTTATGAACGGATGTATTTCACACGGGAAATCGGCCAGTGTGGATGAGATAGATGTTCCTATCTATCCTCTGGAATTCTGAAGCCCACTGTTTCGAATAGGAAATTGACCGGTCTTTGTAAGTGCTATGCGATGGAATTAGCGCATCTAGGTCGATAAACTGTCGTGTTCTTGCACTATTTTAATCTTCATACCTATCTAATCCTAATTTGTGATTCTGAAAAGTAGTTGCATCCATCAGTGGTCATGCACTGGCAAACAGGTCGAAAACCGAGCCAAGCCTGGCTGAACGTACCAAATCATAGAATCATCATTTGTACGGTGTTCAATTTCAAATGGGCAAGCAAGATTTACTGCCTAATCCATCTCTGAACGACTATCGTAAAAGAGACGAATAAATTGTATAGCGGGCTACCAGGTCGTATGGAACGATCCTTACCTCTTTCCGATTGCAATTCGTTTTTTAATGTTAGAAATGCAACAGTTTGACTCTTGCCAATAACGAGCTTCCGTTTCTTTACGAAAACTAAACAAAGACGAACAAATGAGTCAGCCTGCCAAACCAGGTTTGTTCAACTAATTTACTATTCGTTCTCTCTGTGTTGGCATTTTTGTCTTGGGTTCTCTTGCAACCTAAAGATTCGGACAAAATTAGCTACCATCGGTCTTTTATCTTACTACCATCTCCCTATTAGATGCTGGTAGGAAATAACTGAGTCCGTTAGTGAAATTTGATTTATTAGTCCAGAAATTAATGCTCCACTGTCCTGCGGATTAGCTTATCAACCCAAAAGCCTAGAGGTTGCGATTTCCATGGAAGAAGTGCTTCTGTGTTGTGATGACCGTGGTTGTACCTAGCTTTGGACTATTTCATGAAAATTACGATTAAATGTTTTCTCTGGGCTTAGCTACTGTGTTAATGGGTTTTGATATGCTATAAAGAAAATCTGACGATATTTTAGTTCGCTATTTCGAAAGTAGCAATTTTCTAACGATAATAATAGTCTTCATGAGATTATTCTTCATATGAAATCAACACTCAGTTGGCCATTAAGAAACCTGACAGCACTGTATAGCTGTTTCATCCCCGCTAGTAATCATCAGCGTTGCATATCCACCGCGGCCAAACTGGGACGAACAATTTTCAGTCGAACATCTTAACTATTACGCTACCCGGTAGGCCCCCAGTGGTGTGTTGAACTTCAAATGATGATGTTTCACCTACCTGTCACTGATTTGTACGACTTGGAAGGTGCATTCAGCTCAAGTGATCTGGAAGCGCTGCTCAATGCTGTTGGCCAAGCTGTCCGGTTTATTAGAAATGACCAGCAACGTTCGACAAGGATATGTCATTTCGTCGTATTTAGATTCGTTATCGACGACAATGAATAATACCTTACGAGGTCTTCAGGATTTATGTCGAACTTGCAAGCAGTGAGGAGCTCTGTAACTTAGGTTTCACAGTCAACTTTGCTTTTTCGAATGTACGGAACATGCAGAACACACTTGCTTAACTGTACTTCGCTGTGGCCGGGTACTCGAAAAGAATAACTCGGCTTCATGAGTGTCTCTTATCTCAGCTGCCCGTGTTTGGCGTTTATCAGTAAGTTCATCGCAGATATCGGTCCAATTCAACGTCCACTGGTGAAGACCAAGTGGATTTATCTGATCAGAAAGGATATCCAGCCTGATTTTCAGTTGTCTTCCTCGTTGGGGACGTTAGGATGCCGTGGAGATGGTCCCTGGAAAGTGCTGCTTGGGGTTTGGTGGGGTTTATGTCGGCTTTTTGAAACTCCCTGTAGTTGACGGAGTTGTATGCATGATTAAAGGCGGGCTATCTGTCAACAATTTCTAGTCGTTTCGTTGGGGGTTATGTTGAGCCAGCTTAATTTTGCTACAGGCCTAAGTTACCAGTGATTGAAAATCTTCAGTCGTTTGACTTTCTCGGCACTCAGTGGTTAAATTTCATAATCATACAGCAAGATTGATTGGACTGTTGTATTAAAAATCCTGAGTTAGGTTTCGAGGCCGATCTCCTTCAGTTGCCTGGGGATGTTGCAATTTTGCAGAAATGCTGTCCGAACTCTCCCAATGCGCCGTTTGATGTCATCTGCGGCTTTTCCGTGTGACAGGATGATAGTGCTGGTATGCTTGAAGTCTGTGACAACTATTGTTCGGCCATTTAGTTGTAGAGATCAGTTTGATATGGCGAACATTTTTGGTGCTGTTAATCTCAAGACCAGTCTGCAATATGTATTCGTCAACTCTTGCAGGAGCCGCTTGTACACGTCGTCCTCAAATTCAAAGTCCCTAATGTAACACTAGAAACTTGGACACCCTGATATTCATCCATTGCATATTGCATAACCCAATCGACAGCATTTGAATTAACGTGCGCCACTGTTGTATTCCATACTTCAGTCCGAATGGTCGGTGCTCTTTGCCATAAGCTTGAACACATGCCTTTGTTCCTGCATAATACGATTTTATCAGTTTGAATAGAACGCCACCTGCAGACGTTATCTCCATTGAATCGAATGTGGCGAGAACATCAATGAGGTATCGACTTTCCGGTATCATGCGCGGGATAAGTACCTGATCGTTGCAGCCACTGCATGGGCGGAAGCAGCCCTGGTTGTTCCGAAGGCACACGCCTGGATACAGCGAAGTAATTTACCCAAGCGGGGCGAAAGCTTCTGCGACCAGGTTTAACAGACCGATGACTCTGTAGTTTGCTCACAGTCTTGCCACTTTTCAAGAAGCCGAGGTGTTCCAATCGGATGGATATTTTTCAGCTTTTCAAGACAACCGGAGTAGAGTATGAAGTGACTCGGTGGCCACTGAAAGATACGTGTTGTAAATTTCTGCCTAGATTCCGTCTTCACCCGGGAACTTCGAATGGCGGATCACATTAGTTATTTCTTCTAACGACGGAGAGTCGTAATTAATGTTATGGAAAAGACCCGAACTCCGAACTATATTTACCAGTTAATCTAGTGGTCGATTAACCAGCTGGCTGAAATGTTTTACTTTTCTGCTTATTTCACCACCTGTATCGGAGATAAGTAAGTCGAAAGAATCGCACAAGCGGCTGAATAGACCCCCCTTATCGGACGCTGATCGTATGAACGGACAGAAGTTTCCAAAGTTACAAACACTGGCTGGGGTTTCCATCTTGTTCCTTATTTCTCGCCAATAGTCACATCGATCTTTGCGGATCGGGTTATGTCCCACCTGAGGTGTTCGTATTCAGGACAGCCAGACAAGTGGACGCGTTTAACGACGGTAGAAAGACGGGTAGTATCTTCAGATCTGCGGTCTTTGAAACGGCGTTTCGTAGCCCTCAGCTTAGCCCTTGCATCGTGTTGTACCGTTACTTTTAAGTTAACACGGAGGAAGTCAGCCGAATCTCCAGTATCATCCAGTGAAATGAGTGCTTCCATTGATACCCGCCCCTCAACCTCCGTCATTAATGGTTCTTTCTTCCGAAATTTAAGAAGTTCTGCGTTAAGATGCTTTTAGCAAGTTACCTTCATAGGGGTCTTTAACCGAAGGCGAAAATTTACGCGTGCTAGCATGTGGTCTGAGTCCCCCTATTATCTACCTGGGCACCGCAATACGATCTCCGATGATCTATTGGTGAAATCCGGTTTACTGCCTAATCAGTTTGATGGGCTGTTCTATCGTCATTATAATACCATGTCAGAAGGTGTCCTCTGGAGTTAGTTACGTACAGCCGGTTAAAATCAGAATTTGAGCCTGTCGCGATGTTACCGGCACCGTTCGACAACAGAGCGAATAAAAGACATGATCATGAAACTTCATGGGCGTTTGGTACGAGGGAGGTCCCCTTGTTTTTCTATGAGAGCGCACCTGTAAATTTTGCGTAACCAAGTGCCGGCTACAGGACATGGTTGCTGGTGGCTCCCTGGGATCTGATTCACCATTCGGTTGAGGGTCCGTGCAAATCTGCTAGTGCGACATATTTTCTTTACAGCTGTCGGATCGTACCGTTACCAACCCTCAGGTTGAACGGTAAAGTTGATTCTGCATACCAATTTCGTCTATCTTCTGCTCTTGTTCGGTTTTCGAATGAAACTCAGATCTTTTCACTATGCACCTTTGTCTTACTGTTTACGTCTTTTGTTGTTTTCTCCTCAGATCTAATGTCTGTATCTTCACCCATCCATCACTCGACACGTCCACATCAGAAAACCTTCACTATCTCAATGATTTATCGCATTTGATACGGCTTAGGCTTCGACTATTTTACTCTTAAACATTTCTTTTTGCTGTTTGCAGTTCAATCAATAATGGCTGCTCAGCCATCTTCGATTTCTTACTTTCAAACATTGGTTTGTGATGGACCCTAAGCTCCATATCTCAGGAGAGTGAAATCAGGAGTGAATAATGGGGTTCTCTTCGGTCCATTTCCTGTGAATCCTGAGATTTCCTAGTGTTTAGTACTTGAACTCGCTCTCTTGATATGTATAAGTGATATTCTACTCACTACTTCTAACTCAGTTCATTTATTTGTCAATAATACCACTCTCCATTCTTTCCCTTCTCACCATGTGAGCATCAGCATTGCTTGTGGCCGTACTCTAATTAGTGCATATGTAAAACCCGAACTCAAAAAATCTGGGTTTCCAAAACCTTTCTTTCCATTAATTTTTAATTATTTGTTCTCCCCTCATCCATGTTTTGGTTCGATCGAACTGCGATTCACAGACTACTCACAGTTTATCTCTGGGTTTTTCATATTTATATATATATATATATACTACGTATTCATTATATACGCTTCAGCATGGTAGGGAGATGTCTTAGGCTCCTAGTCGACTACTCGTTCTCAAGACCTCTCGAAATGCTCCCAAACGACCAATACCTCATGCAGCCCTTGCTGAGGAAGTCCTACACACTGCTTGCGACGAAGATGTTCCCAAAAAAGTGTTAGTAAAAGGCGAATGTCCGGCGTCCTCCACCGGGTTCGCTGGTTCACGATGATCAGTCTGGGGGACTTGGCTTAACCCTGACTCCAGACCAACCAAGGGCGGTTTACGAAGCATACGGGTGTGCGCTCACCGGCATTTGTTGCAGAGGGGTGTGCTGAGCGCCAAAAATGCACAGCACCACCCGAAGGGAGCATGGATTGATCAATCAATCACTGATCCCCGGTGGTTTACGTGACACTCAGATCGTCATACAGCTTTGTGAATTAGACCATTTAGTCGAAGACTCGGGGTAGGGCCTCCTAAATAAACCCTTTGCTTCGGTTTTTAGTATGAAACCCACAAAGGAATCGTGGATTCAGATGTACATCCGATGACGTGGAGATGGAGAATAGTACTACCGTGTGTGGTTAATTCCGCACGTTTTCTTTTTCTTTCCTCTTTCTGGATCATTGTTTTCATCCGTCGTCATGATTCCGATGGCCCATTGTATGTACTCATTTTTATCCTATATATATGTATATGTAGAAGTAGTGAGTAGTATCCGGATGCATGAACAAAATTTCCCCGGGAGCATACGACCGGTTTCGCGGTTATTGTCGCTTGTGAGGTATGCGTACCCAGTACTCTCTTGTCCCAACATCCTTCTACTTCTATGTATATATATATATATATATATATATTTGATAACAGGTTAAAGCATAATCTTCTTACTCTTGGCTTAGGTCCCACAGGATGGTGTTTATTTATTCGCTCGGCTGGGCAATTTGATTATAAAGCTTTCATCACTAGCCGAGGTGACATCATCAGTACTATGATCTTGTGGCGAGTGTCTGGTTGCCACCGTCCGCTTAAATGGGTCACCTAGTCTTTAGTCGATGTTGGGTAGTTTTAAGATGCCAGTTTGATTGTCAGCAGCTCGAATACCCCCGCCGCTGATCACTTTCGCTGTCGATAGCAGAAATCTGCCTTGACGTGGCTCACAGCTCCCGAATTTCATTGCAATACTCTCCATGGCTCCGAGTGGTAAAATTTTGTGTCTTACTAACCACCTAATCACTTTCGTGGTTTTCTGTTTTTTCTCATCCGGAGGCGCTTCCCAGTTTGCTTTCATTTCATATTATCAAGGAAACTTAATCGTAGTTAACAGACCGTCCCAATGTTATCAATAACCGAAAATGAGGCCACGCCGAATCCCATCGTCTGAAATTCAAAACCATGATACTTCACATATTCTTTCTAATCAGAAATATAATAACTAGGAGGTTTTGGATTCAGTAATGCATGCACATGAAAACGTTTCTCACCGTCTTCTTTCTGTTTGTTTTCTCGTCACTCTTGCGTTCATTGCGTCAGGTAGCTTCTGCGTAACAACCAAAACCGGACCACATCTGTGCGAGGTGAATGATTGCAACAGCTAAAATGGGCTGACCAGCATAGGCCACTACATCTGGGTGGTTCCACTTCTGTCTCATGAAATTGCCGTTTTACGTATGCTCATTATTTCACGCGCCTGCGTGTTACCGTGCTGTTCGTTCTTTCGCTCTTCAGGTGGGAGCCGATGGTATGCACTCCAAAGTGCGTCAAGCGGCACAATTGCAGGCGATTAGCTGGGACCACGGTCAATCAGCTGTTGTAGCTACTCTTTGTAAACGTGAGGTAAGCCTAATTGCATCCTTTGTTTACAATAAATGAGAGCGAACAGACCATAAATTTTAAACTGGTTCTTATATTGACTTTCAAAAGCCTGTTTTCAGTATTCGAAACCCATTTGTGATCACCATCCCACTGTCTGCCATTTCTCCTCAAATTACTCCTGTTTTTGGTCAACCGAATTTACTTGGGATCGGTATTTCATGCCTCATCAAACCTTTGCCGTCTATCCATGTTTAGTTGGATAATGCCGATTCATGGCCTTCCAAACTTTCTCACGACTAAGAAGCCTGGCGAAGGAGAGAAACCAAGCAGGGTAACAAGAAACAAAGTTTGATGTAACACATGCGTTAGCTCTTCCAAGCTCCTGATACACGTTGCCTATGGTCGTTTGTCAACCATGAATCCTTCTTGGGTACCATGCCACTGACCTCTCGGACCGTGGTAAGGGTTTGACCTTCGGAAACTCCACTTTGAGTTTTTAGCCAAAAGATTTTGCCTGCGAGATAGTCGAGTGAAACAATGTTTTCAAATCGTTAGCATCCGATGACCGTTATTCCAGTTCCTACTCCTTTTGGTCAATACAGATCATTGGCCCCATGCTGTCTCGGAGTTTGCAATAAATCGGATGACCGAAAACTAACGTTTTTGTTCTTCGGCCTGAGTACAGTGTTCCAGTAGGTATTACAGAGATTTTGATGGGTCAGTCGACGCGTCATAATTCAATGAGCAGATCCGTGCGACATTTTAAAGAAGAAATGCTTGTCAGATGAAGATTCACAGTGCCATCGGCACTTCTACTTCTTTTCCGCAGCCGTGAATGGTAAATACGACCCCATGTCATTCATGGATAACCACACTTGGTGACTACATACTTCTCCTCAATCGAGTGACACGCATGGGAGCATACTGCCCCCGTCCATGGTAGTGCTCGCCGATATCGCAAGGACAGTCCGACTGGTCAGTTTAATTTTTCACAGTACGAGTACGACAGCCGCCATTCTTTATATAGTGATCACCCTGGTCACTGCTAATCGAATGCCTAATATTTGTGTTGATAGAAAGTCATTATTCAGCAACATATGCGAATGTTGTGCAGCAGAAAATCAAGATAGTGAACTGCTTACCTGAATTCTTTTATTCCGGTATAGTGCAATCCGTCATTTTTGCCTCAAGACCGCAAAACATCCTTTTTCTGCGTACCGATAATAAGTCTTTTACAAATTTTAATGTTAGCATATTTCCATTCCACGTTCACGGTAGCCGCTAGTTTAGCTGAGTTACTATAATCCACGGCACTTCGGTACGCATGACTGGTCAAAAATTCCTAGGAGTTCTCCGTTCATCCGTAATGGTGAATGCAAACAGGCCACTCAAGAGCATGTATTACATGTGTATGATGTATATGTCGCATCGTTATCGTGTGGAAAAATGTTTTTCACCCTTTCTTGTTGTGGTGATCCGCAGAAGAAAATGTTCGGGTGTTTGTTTTTAGTCGTTGAATCTCGGGTACTGCCCAGAAATATATGTATTAAAGAAGTTTTCTCTGCCCGCGCTGTCACATCAGTAGTGCATGCATATGTAGTTTTTTTTACAGCCATTTGCCTATCACCTAAGGGCTATGCCTCTGGGAATTTATGGATCTCATTGTATGCAGCTTGTGCGATGACGGATCTGTAAGCGTCCAACAGATCATCAGAAGTCTAGAATATTCATCTTTTCTTAGGCTCCCATGACCTAAAGTTTTGCGTCGCAGTTGCCGCTCAGTGCAGGAATTCTCTAATCAGACCCCAGATCCAGGGGATTTGCATGTGATGGTAACCGCGGTGAAAGCTGTGGTAGGAATGGAATTTCTGGACTACCAATGCAGAGTATATATATATATATATATATATATATATATTCTCTNTGAAAGATAAGTAAAGTAAACACTTCGTCTTAACTAGTCTGTTCAAATTGTTTCCGGACATTTCACTAATGCTGTCTTCAGATGCATCTGTCAAGCCACAGTTTTTTCTGTATCGTTTTGCATCTTCCTTGTGGCGGAAGAACAAAGGTTCCTTATAGAAACAGTGCCGTTGACGTTTGACCGAGGGGAATTTCGCGGCTGCCCACACCACGATTGGGGTTTTGCTTTGAGAATCCTACCCGGGAAGTTCCACTGAAATCTGGCTGTGATCAAGCGGATAAGGTCGTGGCGTTTGGACATAGAAGTCGCGGATTCGAATCATCCCATCGCCGATCAACTTCCCCATTTGACACCCCTCTGTTGGCCGCGGCCCCCTTCCTGAAAATGGTGTACACCGTTATTCCGATTATAAAGGAAGTAAAGATACAAAATAAACGTTAGCGGATCATTAATCTAGCACGGGAGCTGTGACCAGTAGTACGCTTATCACTACCCAACGTGTTCGAAACAGTGGACAGCGTGGTCCTGTGTATCTTGCTTGATGTATTGTGCAGTATGGAATTGATGGTATTTATGTGATTCATAGAGGCTTATGGTTGTGTACTACTTGGAAGTCCAGCCACTAAAAAGAAAAGCCATTAGGGCCCAGACAAAACGTGAAGTTCTACTAAGCACTTGTTTGCATGCCAGTGAAACGTGATTGACCGGAAGACCACTCTTTTGGATCAGCCATTCTTTCATTCATTTTTCCGGCTTAGTTTCTAGCTCAAATTAAACCCCCAACCTGGAGGACGAGCGGGTTGCTTTGTCAAGCCTACAGTCATTGACCTTCCTTGCGTGCTTGAGTCTTCGGCTTGAGATGAACCATCCTGAGGCATACAAGCCGTCACATCGAGTCAAGGAGCAGTTCCATCGTGACATTACATATGTATATATATATATATATATATATATAGCTAATAGATATTTAGATATATACAGATCATGTGCCATGGGAATCGTGGCGACAGAGAAAACCACCGAGGGAGCGAGAGGAAAGAAATTAATGGTACGTAGGGTCCGTAGCACTGCAGGGTTGTGGTTCCATTCTCCACGTCCATGTCATCGACTGCCCATCGAAATTCATATACATCCAATGGTCGACGCACAACTCGGTTGACTGGCTTAGTTAGGCGGCCCTGCTCCGGCGTTTGATTGAACGGTCTAACCTAGAAGACAGGCACAGTTTCAAACCCTTGTAATCCTCTCAGGACTGATGACTGATTTCTCAATCCGTACACTTTTTGGATGGGGCTGGGTGTACAAGAAATGCAGTGAACCCATACACAACGGATTCCGGTGACCTTATTACCGTTTGCTTCCAACGCCGCCTGTGGTTAGTCTGTGACCAAGGTCAGTTAACCGGGTTGAGAGGGCCGGGTATTCCCATTCGTTATCTCACTCTAGTGTAAAGACAACCGCTGTGAGAAGGCAGTGCTTCAGACACCCTCATCAGTGACTGTTTGAGGCGCACGGTTGTTTGAGCCCATTTCAAGAGGCGTTCAGTGCCAGTAGCCGACTCAGAGCCTGAACACCCGCCCTCAACTATATGGTGACCTTTGTAGGCAGTGGTAATGTTAACTAATCTGTTTTCTCCATGTTGAACACTTCTGGTCACTATTTTTCTTCTGTAAATGCACCAGAAAGACGTGACCCTCGGCCCACTGTAGTTAATGCTGGATTTGATGCTGAATCAAGAGAACCCCACTAATCACATGTTTGTTCGAATTGTCCACTGCACAATCCTTCGAATTGTCTGTCCAGGCTTTAAATAACTGGCCGCTAATTGTTCCACTGGGTGCCGATTGAATGATCTGACATTTTACTTTTACGGTCAGAGCGTTATGGCATCCAATTTCGTTTTAAAATTGGCTGTCAGGAAGATCACACCGTAAAACGGCCAAGAAACGGCGTATGGATATTGTAACAAACTAATGATCATTATGCGGCTTCGGATTGCTCATCGTTTCTTCACGCTTTATTCTGCCTTCCTCATTACTGGTTTAGCCTTTGCTTTCACACGAACCCATGCGCTGACTCAGAAGTAATTGAGAGTCTTAAAATGTCGAATTCACAGTCCCTATCTTCACAGGATCATGAACTTACACGTTGACAGGTGGGCAATCGCCCATGGCGACATCACCGTCTTTTTCAATGCAGCCTTAGGTGGTTTGTCATCTTAAACTTCAGGATTGAGTTGCCTGTTTCCTTTAAACCATTCATTAAAATGGAGAACACTAAAGACTCCAATCGGTTGTGGTTATGGTGCGTGTAAAATTGTCAACCCAATTTTTAACACCGGTTGTCGGTTGAGCTCTGGAGCCACATCAAAGGTGTATGCGAATTTCATCGTACGTTAATGTTTATGGATCACATCATTTCTCACTTTCTTTTCCGTTTCAGAAAAACGAACCTTTCACGGCATGGCAAAGATTTGTGCCTAATGGTCCAATCGCTTTACTTCCCGTGAGTCATCATCCTTCATTCACGCGTCATAGGAAATCGATATACTGACAAACCTATTACATCTCTGTTGCGCAGTACTCTCATTTTAAATGCGTTCAAATCCATAAAAAGTGCATTTTGATTGTCCTACACAATTTGAAATCTTAGCAATGGTTGCGTTGCGTTGACCCGTTTGGCATATGGCAGTCGAGTCATAATATTCCACTGTATGCACTGTGCGGAACATAAACGGAGATAAGATGAACCCTAGACTTCCGAATCACAACCTCTGGTCGATCCACAAGTGTTCTACCACGTAGTTTGTCAATCCTTTGTGACAAAGCTCATGACTTCGCACGCCCCAGTCACTTCGATCAGGTTGTAGATCCCTCTTCTCTCGCAAAAACTGTTCATGGGCATTCTGTGAAACAACTTTTGTTAACTACCCTCAGTATCGCCTAGTTAGGTCTACCTTAGCGCATATCGTTCGTCTGAAATTACTGATCCCAATCATCGACGAATTTTACTTATCGTTCGACCGGCGACCCATGAAATGCCAATCATAACGGAGCCAACGTGGCACGTTCTTGGATTGGAATCATGCGCCATATGGTGTCTGAATGTCTTACAGTACTAATTTGAATTGAACGAGTGTACACCACGAAGATCGTCTTCAGTCGTCGGAAGAAAGATGAACCGAGAAAACATCAACATAAGCCGAGTGCATCAAACAACGATCCGGTTAGCGTCAATGTTCAATCAGGTACAACCAATGTACCATCAATACCAGTTCAGAGCTAAACCGACCATAATCGCACGGTACTTTCTTCGATAGTAAAAGAATGCCTGAAAAGATGACCGTTGTCTTCCGTTCTGATCAATTTGTGTTGTCATATGCGGCCCATTTCGACTGATGCTACCAACTATCCAGCGTATCGTCACATGATTATACTGTTAGCATCATTTAACTTTTATCTATCATAAAAAAGTGTTAATTCTGAAAAAGTCCGCGCTCACCAAGATTGGCGGTTGGGAAATTCGAACCCGCACACATGACGTCCAAATACCAGAATGTTGCCTGCTTGACCACCGCCGATCTATTGATCCATGGGAGACCATGATCCGGAATAGTTATCGTTCGCCTGGTAACCATATCCTATATTGCCAGGCTGCCAAGGCTAAAGCAAATGGTTTTCTTAAGGATGCACGATCAGTGTCTTTATCCATGCAAACGTGACCGGCGAGGCAGCGGAACAGATTATGGAGGCCGATGACTGATTGCTCTTCAGAGGAGGCGAGACACCCAGGATGCCCACTATACCCCTCTGCCACAGATGCGCTGAACATACAGCCGTATGCCGTTTGTAGTTAGTTTGGAAGCAAGGTTTAGCCGTTTCCCCAAGACTGACTATCAAAGATCAGCCAATCCGATGAAGGGGACTGGGCATTCTCCTCTGCCCTAGGATTTTGGTGAGAACACCACCACGGGGAGGGGATTGACAGGACTTTCTTGCCAAAGGCTGTCTGAGAGGCGGATTTTTTAGGAGGATTTCGAGAGGTCTCCGTGACGAATAGTCGTCTCAGAGCCTCAGCCACCCATCCCCGCCCATACCTAAGCTTTTGGAGGCCTGACTAAGTGAAAACAGCAGGTAGTTCGAACCAGTGCGTGCTCTGAATCCACAAATGTGGACCACATTGATCAATGAACCTCGGTTAATCCACCCCACTGGTGATCGATCTCAATGTGGTCAACCCTAGTCCAACACAGAAGACGGACGCCAAGTGAGCTAATATCGCTTTCCGTAGCAGAAGTTGGTATACGCCAGAAGGCACCTGTGGTTGGAACAACTCTGGGTGAGGCATTTTTGTTGGTGCAATAGGATAGGAGGAAAAATAAACTCGCGATGTGCCATTCCATCTCTGCCAAGTAACCAGCGTCGGTGTTCAACCCACCAGCAACTATCACAACGTCTGTTGAACAGACCTCGGAATAACAGGGATAAGTCCCAGTACAACTCGTTCTTTGTCTCAAAAGAGCTGCAATCGATCGGCGCGTATGTAGGCATAATGATGACGGAGATCTATTCTATGATTGCACGCCTGAGCGATCCCCCTGCTAGCCTCACCTCGAGCACTCAAAACGGATCACGGGGTACATGGAGACTGAAGTAAGAGAACGAGGTTGTATCTAGACCTTGAAGAGTAGTTATGGAAGTGCTGTCGCAGTTCGGGGATGCGGGATGCATGTTTTTAAATTCCCAATAGTTTCATCTAGTTTAGTTGACGGCCAATGAAAGATAAGTAAAGTAAACACTTCGTCTTAACTAGTCTGTTCAAATTGTTTCCGGACATTTCACTAATGCTGTCTTCAGATGCATCTGTCAAGCCACAGTTTTTTCTGTATCGTTTTGCATCTTCCTTGTGGCGGAAGAACAAAGGTTCCTTATAGAAACAGTGCCGTTGACGTTTGACCGAGGGGAATTTCGCGGCTGCCCACACCACGATTGGGGTTTTGCTTTGAGAATCCTACCCGGGAAGTTCCACTGAAATCTGGCTGTGATCAAGCGGATAAGGTCGTGGCGTTTGGACATAGAAGTCGCGGATTCGAATCATCCCATCGCCGATCAACTTCCCCATTTGACACCCCTCTGTTGGCCGCGGCCCCCTTCCTGAAAATGGTGTACACCGTTATTCCGATTATAAAGGAAGTAAAGATACAAAATAAACGTTAGCGGATCATTAATCTAGCACGGGAGCTGTGACCAGTAGTACGCTTATCACTACCCAACGTGTTCGAAACAGTGGACAGCGTGGTCCTGTGTATCTTGCTTGATGTATTGTGCAGTATGGAATTGATGGTATTTATGTGATTCATAGAGGCTTATGGTTGTGTACTACTTGGAAGTCCAGCCACTAAAAAGAAAAGCCATTAGGGCCCAGACAAAACGTGAAGTTCTACTAAGCACTTGTTTGCATGCCAGTGAAACGTGATTGACCGGAAGACCACTCTTTTGGATCAGCCATTCTTTCATTCATTTTTCCGGCTTAGTTTCTAGCTCAAATTAAACCCCCAACCTGGAGGACGAGCGGGTTGCTTTGTCAAGCCTACAGTCATTGACCTTCCTTGCGTGCTTGAGTCTTCGGCTTGAGATGAACCATCCTGAGGCATACAAGCCGTCACATCGAGTCAAGGAGCAGTTCCATCGTGACATTACATATGTATATATATATATATATATATATA
>LUCM01007432.1:13713-47588 GCA_008360955.1 Fasciolopsis buskii
GTCGAGGAAGACTACGATCGTAGGGCGGTGGTGCGTGTGGCGCGTTTCGAGTATCTGTCGAAGAGTGAATATTTGGTCGATGCAACCTCGACCTGGCCGAAATCCGGCCTGTTGTTCGCGGATATTACTCTCGCGAATCGTTGTCAAACGGCGCAGCATTATCGAAGCTAACACCTCAGTAACTCTCGAAATTAAACCAATCCCACGATGATTGCTGCAGTCACTCCGTGTGTCCTTCTTGAAGATGGGTACAATCAGTGACTCATCCAACGTTAACGGAATGCACTCCTCGTTCCACATATATCACAAAGCAAGGAAGTAATATCTTTTGGCAGGGTTTCTCCACCTAATTTGAAAAGATCGGGGGACCGGCTGCTTTCCCTCTCTTCAGAAGTCGAGTGTTCGACTGCATTTCCAATTCTGTTTGGGGATCGCAAGACACCTCCCAAGGATTCGCGGCTACAACCGTCGGACTAAATATGTTAGCGTGTGGCCAGATAAACTCGTCCTCGAAGTGCCCAACCCAGCGGTCCGCACTTTGCTGTCTACTATGGATGAGCTCTCCATTCTTATCGCACACGACTTCACTAACCGAAGTTCGCCGTCCACCGCTGTCACGTATAGGCCTAAGTAGTCTTCGACTGTTACCTGAATCAGCCATTACTTCTAACTCTTCGGCTACCTTAATCCACCAGTGTTCACGGTCATTCCAAAGGCTTATCGCCAACTGGCCCAGGACAACAGACGAAATCTGCTGCCAAATGTATTGCCTGCTTGATTTGATCCCACTGATCGTCGGAGTTCTTAGTTCCTCGGGTAGTTTTTGTTCATAGGTGTTGCGAACATCCGAATCACAGACGTTCGACAGCCAATTGGACTTGTGGTCTGCATCGATGGCTGTTGAGCTGCAGCAAAAATCTCATTAAATTTAACGCATGGTCCAGCACGGTCTACAGTTCCGAATAGAACCGCCCCAATGGTAGCTAACTGCAGTATGGTCGATCCCTCTTAGACTAGCCGTCGAGTTAGAACGGCATGTCGCCGTGCGACGTGATCTGTGTCGGAAATTCGTGTTAGATAGGATTAAATCATTGTCCGCACATCATTGGAGAAGGCTTTCCCCGTTATCTGTTTGCTGAGTAGGCAAGACCGCTCACCAAAACAGGCTTCCGCCGCACTCAGTTTTCCAACTTGTGCATTAAAATCACCTGCTACCACTACAATGTCAGAGACTTTTCACTCTCGGATAAGAGTGGCGAGGTCATCATGAAGCTCGTCTTTTTATGTCAGTGCTGCAGTCTGTTGGAGCGTATGCCGAGATGATAAATAAACTGCGCTTTAAACTACTGTCCTTCTGGACGCTGACTGATCACTGTGGTCTCACGGCGTACAAGCGTCTGTTAACCGGGATACAGTCTAAAAGGGCGGCTTTCAGCTTTTCAACTCAAGCTGATCCTTACACGCGTTTGATCAGCGGAGCTGGCTTTGTCTCTAAAGTGTGAGGAATAACTTCGAAGGAACGAATTGACTTAGTCTGAATATACTCCACCGAAATCTGTAAATTCGTGTCACCATTGACGCAGCAAGCATCATTGAAAGTTGAATCCACTGTCAAAAGCCAGCCTGCGTTAAAGTGACGCACAGTGACGGAAACCATGCAGAGAGCTGACGATTCTTGAGAGAATGGTGAGATAGCAGACTTGAAAACCTAACCTACTACAACTATTGACAATGAGCATGAGAGTATCGGATGCGTACTTTATCAGTTAAGGGACCATGGGTAGCTGCAAAACGTGGAAAAGGGTTATGGATTGGTTAGACAGAAGAGACAGATTGACTAAAAGGAGAGGCACTGAGGATCGGTACTGATATTAACATTACGGCTCTAAACCAGTCGGATTTTTTCTTTTGGGGGTGCCCCCCCCCCCCCTTGGAACATCTGGGTACATTCATACATTTCCAACAATTACATTGAGTTTCATATGCCGCCGTTATTGGGTTGGAATCAAAGTTTTATTGCGACTTGTCACTGAATTAATTTCAAGAGCATTTAACAGTATGAGGGTGCCGAGACACACCTTTCATTCTTGCACTTTAGTGGGAATACCTCTACGGGACGGCATGGCGTAGGACCTCTTCTGCGGGGGTTATGTAAGACTTCGATTATTTGGAATCATTTAGAGAGACCGTTCAGATGTCCGACGACGACTCGAGGTACACATCCTCCGCCACGCAGAAGATCTATGGAGGTAACCGTGCCATAAGCGAGAAGGGTCTTTGAAGTTAATTAGCCCTTCCGTGCGGTTGCTGGGATTTTTGCCAGGCAAGATTGTAGACCGATGGGCCGTATAGCATCATGATATTAATGCCTTCTTTTTCGAGTCCTGGTGCACAATGTTGAGCTGCTTGAGATCCATTGGTACCGCGTGTCCGCACTGACTGCTAGTGCAGATGCTGGCAATCAACGAGTAATCCGACTTGCTATCCTCATGTGCACCGGTCTTGGGGCAGCTAACTTACCTACTTCGGAAGGCTCATAACGAAGTAAGCATGACTAAGGCACTAGGGTCGAGAAACGGACTTCCTGGTCCCAGTGTCAGGAAGAGATGGAACATCGGTCTCTAGAATGACGACTGATAGAGGCTTTTTACTTCAGGGAGCACGCAGTTTATGCTCAGAGTTAAGCTGACGCAGATCCCCTCGGGACAAACCGTTTCCACTGCGGACCTACCAATTGGCTGAATCGTTTTTTAGTGGCCAGTTGCAGGTAGTTTGTTTTCTGTCGTGGTTTAGAAGGATAATCCAACTTTCAGATCGGAAAGGCAGAGACTCGGGACAGGCTTACGGGCTTGTAACAGGCCTCCGATGCCATACCGCTCGTTTCTAACGTCCAAACAGCTCTGTTTCTGAACCGCTAGACAACTGAAGTGTTCAAGAACGGCATGCAGTTCGCACCGTCAGTGTAAGGTCTTACTTTAGGATTGGCTGATAGTTTTGTTTACTTAAGAAGTTATATTTCTGTAAATGGTGGCCTGGAGGGGGAAATATCCTTACGTATTTCAAAAGCGAATCTAGCTTTTTCTAACCCCAAGTACATCTGGTATCGACGTGAAGTCACCCTCTCTTCGGAAGGTCGAGTATATAGTTCTACCGTGCGCACCATACTACTATATGGTTTTGGAACACGGCCCTTCCGTGGAGACTGTCGCCTGGCTGCGTCTGACGTCCGTTGCTTGCGTAATATTGCCTGTGTTTGGTGGGAACAACCCGTCAGCAAATCAGAAGTGCACATCCAAGTGTTTGACACGATCGACTCATCGTTGGGAGGGACCGCGTTGTAAAACCGTCCCGTGGCTTGGCCACGTAGTCAGGATGCTTATCCGGTGCTTGCCGATTCGCGCCTTGTCCATGCTGCCTGAGAATGACCGGAAAAAAGAACTCAGAGTTCAGGCAATGATTTGGAGCAAAGAAGTGACAAAGCTGGCCATCTCGGTTGCTAGGTTGCTGCAGTAGGGGTCATGCACATGGTTCAAAACCGAAATCAATGGCGGCATTGCATTCGTTTCTGTTGTGCTCACCTAAAAATAAAATGCGCACAAAACAAAAGCATAGAAAAACTGTTGTTCGGTCACTCATTCTGCATTCTTTCATTTTTTTACTCTGACTCCACCTACGCTAACTTTCCCCTAGTGTATCATATTTTGTTTGCCAAACAGTCTGAAATCAGGCAGGTGTTTATATATTTATATATATGTATATATATATATATATTGTAAGCAGTATGTGGACGGGTGAAAAAAATTTGCCTGGCAGCACACGACCGGTCTCGCCGTTATTGTCGCTCGTCAGGTATGCGCGCCCGGTACTCTCTTGTCCAAATATCCTTACACTCGTACACTCCGAATCGGTATCTCATCAGAATCGGATTTCTAGCATCGGGAGTATGCATGAAGCTCTTCGTCTGAGGTATATATGTGTGGTCGCAACATAAACGGGGCCACGTTTGTGTTAGTGTTAGCTGAACTGAATTGAACCGCTTAAGTATTCATACCGTACTCCACGTTGAGTTAGCCATGATGCCTGCTGCTAACTAGGTTATCGTTATTTCGTCTGGGCGGAGTTGAGTGCTTCAGAATTAATGTCCCATGTCATGTTCCACTTACATTTTATACTACGAAGCTCAGTGGCACCGGTTGATAACAGTCAATTAGCTGGAAAATATGAAGGATTTCTTGCAAAGTAGACTTGGAAAGACTGATGCTTTGCAGTTGTCATATAATTTATTAGAAAAGTGTGATGCTTTGACAACACGAAGAACTCGGCGCATTTGAAATCTCGTGAAGGTCGGACTAGAGGAAGCATTTGACAGAAGAGCAAAGCGACGAATAAATGAAGTGGTAAGTAAGTAACTCAACAAGTCATAGCACTGTTCTTTGGAGTCTGTTGGAAAGGGAAGATAGTGCTATGACGAAGGAGAAAAGGACACTGGAGAGATTGACTCTAATGAAATAATAAAGAACGATGAATGCGTCCACAAGCACCACAATAAGTCCACTGCTGCCTAAAACACCACAGAGCTAACGTACAACTCATGAAGTTTCAAACGATTGCTCAGTTATCACGAACCTGTCGACGAAATATTCGTTCGATTAAACTTCTGGATATCAATTGCCTGTTTAACTAGATTGTCGGCGACCAAATGTCCGCACACGTAGAAAGTAGTACCGCTAAATAATAGAACTATGAATGGTGAATTACAGTTAGGAAGCTATTCGATGAGACAGGGTACGAACAAGATAAGAAACAAAAACTTACTGGTGGGTGTAACTGGGGGCATGAATGACTATCCGTTGCGAGTGAGTGAAGGGGAACCACTTATCCTAAAATCTATATGGAGAATGTTTTAAAATCCCGTTTGTCTCGGTCGCTAGCTCTGACACCTTCAGTCGCTCCTCTCAACTTTAGTTCAGTCCCAGCCCACCTAATCAAGCGAGAACGATCAAATGGCTTCTGACCGCTCAACGCGACAGTTTCGTTTGCTCCTCATGATCGAGTGGTTTATATATAGGTCCACACAAGGTAGAGCTCATTAGCCGACTTCCACCGTCTGACGGTTCATTGTCTATTCTTCGGTCTTCATAGCGAATCTCGCTCCCTCTTCTCTCTGAGCGTGCCACAAAATCAGGCCTTGGTTCAGTTAATCCGTGGACTAGTGCCTGGCTGACTCCGTGCCTGTTCCTGGCTTCCAGTCAGTTCAGTTTCAAGTCCATGTGTTAGTCAACTGACATCAGAGGCACTTGGCCATCAGGCGCACTTTTTTGGACAGAACCATGCTCCACTTTTGTGTGATTCGTGGCACCAAACCAAAGTGCCCTTGGACTTAACCCTCCAATGTCATATATTAAAGTACGATCAACGCAAACAAAACAACCAAGAATAAGCCCGATATTATCACTCAACTCACCATTAAGCCAGGTAAACAAGCGGTTGAACAGTTTAGGGAAACGGAGATGTTATCAATTACTGCCCTGGTAATAACGGTTGTACAGAAATTCCCTTGAAGATGGGGCTAGGAAATAAATTGGGGGGAAATTTCACACTACATTTTGAGAATACTTTTGACATTGTGGTCTTACGCCGGTCCACATCTTTGTGCTGCTCTCAGTTCATAGTTCAGCTCGAATGTATGAAAGTTAACCAAACGAAGAGCGTTTAGATTTCAGACCAGCAGGAATTCGTTTATGCGGTGGTGAACGTGGTGGTAACGAATGGCGACATTTTAGAGAACAGCAAATTCACTCGCGCCACTAGCATCCGAAAGTCAATAAAGCAAGCTTGAATCGAACCAGATGTCTTTCGCTTATCGGGGAAATATTGTGGTCACTAATGTACCACGTCATGGTACTTGAGGGTGAATTACGCCAGCGAATATCAGGTGACGCGTAATCATCATTCCATCTGCAAACACCGTCATATGATATATCTACCATTCTAAAATATGTCGCTTTTAATACTCCAGAATGCATACCTGATATCTGTTGAATAAACCATTTATTATGAGTTTTCGACTTCTCCGTCTGACATCGTCCTGATTCCTGATTCAAATACCATATTCAGTTCAAGTTCACTGCATTTTACTCTACATAGAACAGATTGGGGCTTTCGTCCCGAGCGTTTCGACGACGACTCGAATTCTCTAGCAAATTCTAAGAAAGAGTTTCACTGGCTGAATATATTTACTTATTTCCGGATAGCAGTGAACAGTTTCAGCTTCATGAACTGGGTGTCCTAGATAAATGCGCCTCCCAAACTGTACGACTATCCTGGAGTGGTATGCGACATATTATCTTGCGCGTGACCGAGGAATGAGATTTTCGCTCCACCTAATCGGTATATGAAGACAGCAAACAAGCGAAAACTTTGGTCATTTCACGCAAACACTGAAACTTCTGGGCAAGTGTCATGACCTCAAAACGATGATTGCGTAGATGCCATGAGAGATGTCTTCATTATAGGACTTCAGTGACAGATGGCACGTCAGTCTTTTGGAGGGTTTCTCGCTTAACTTCCATCCGATATTTGCTCAAGCGAGATCTCTAGAAATAGTTCAGTCCCAGTCACTCATGCAGACCAAAATCTGTCTGCACGGCATATATTCCTAACTAGTCAGTATCAGGACAAGCAAATCATGTGTTAAAATCGTCAGTCCAGAACACCTGCACTTCTGCGGGTACTAATTTTGTCACCCCCGCAAACACTTCCTCTCTCGGTTTGTTAGACAGAGAAAATCGCTGTCTTGCACGTAGCGCGGTTTGCAAACGGTGTGGTAGGAAGGATCATTATAAGGTATGTCGGTTCTATAAAAAATATTCAGTCATTAATCGATATCTGACTACCATCAGAAACTCTCGCCGCGGCATCCGGCAGCCTCTGTTGCGTCATAGGTGATGTTCTGATCCACAACATAGTGTCAAACACTAATGGATGTTGCGCGTTCTGAAAGCCACATTGCGACATCCATTATCAGCAGTTCATTTGGCTGTTAACAAAGTCAGAATTAAAAATATCACAAAAGGCGTGCGGTAAAAATATGAAAAACGCTTGTTCTCTGGTCGTTTTTTGCTTTCTCTCACTGTTCGCGGTTTCTGTGTGGTTTTATTTGAGTGTTATTTCATTGTAATTATACTTGTTTTCAAGCTGGTATAAAATGCACATGGGGAGCACATATCAGACAGGTCTTATCCGCGATCAATCATCGGCTGGATTGCCGTTTAAAAATCGTCAGTACGCAATCAGTAAACTGTGGATAAACAAATATTTGTCCTAAAGGAATTGAGAACATGATTTCCTAATAATCCATTAGTTAGTCGGAACTCCATTCTCCGGAACTAGAATCTTATTTCTCTGTGGTCTGCTAACTGCTGATATGGACCCCTCATCTACGGTCAGTAAAAATGCCCACAAATTCAAACCAACTATAACTAGACTAATACGCCAGTCAGCTTCAAGTGGAAAATTCATTAAATTGGAAATATGTAAACCTCATCGGACTACTTGTACCTCCGTGTAGACCATAGGTCTTAACTTACCTGAGGGGAAATATCACAACGTGCGGTTACTGTTTATGACCAAACGATCAACCATGTATATTATCACCACCATCGTTCGGAGTTAAATGGCAGAACCAGTCCCACTGATATCTCCCTTTCTCCCAGAGTTACAAGTTGTCATGCAAGGAGACGGTTAGTGGATATAGAGGAGTGAGTGAAAAGAATGCCGTAGTAGTCAAAACAGCAAATAAAATCCAACTATTCAGCTGCAGTTTTCAGCCATTATGATTCCACAGAAAATGACAATGCGATCATCAATATTCACGGTTCGCTGCTATACCCTTCAGCGTCTCCGGCCAACTGGTTGACGGGCCATTTGGGCCATGTCCAAGACGACGACTTATTTACTCCAGTCCGCTAGTTCTTTTTCTGGCTCCACACTTCGACCACAATGTCACACTTTGGCTGCCTGACATTGGTACAAGAAGCCACTGGTTCAAGAGTGGTGAACCACATTGGCAGAGAAGTTCCGGATGTCGACGTCAAACCATGCAAAGAGAGCCATTCATGGGCGTGGCCTGAGTTAAAGCACACAGCAAAAACTCAGTGGAGCAAGTCCAACAGCACAAGTTCCCCTAGAGATTTTACCACAAGTGTTATGCCTCCGTATTGTTCAATTCACAGGTTTAACTCTTCCAATTCCCTATGGGTAATTTGATGTAGATCTATTTTCCCCTTCCAAATTGAAAATGCTGTCACAACGCTGAGTTGGCCACAAGCTGAAATGTTGTTTAGTTGGGAGAGAATTAAGTGAAATAAAAGGTCTCCTTACTCAATTAGACGCATCTCGACCATCGGTTGGGAGACTCGGTTGACATTCATCAATTTGAGAAATGCGATGTCCGCAGAACATTCGATTATTGATCAATGTTCTAATTTACACAGCAACGTGGTCTGTCCTATCGTGCTATTCAGAAATATTGTCCTTAGGAATAGACATCCGAAGGATTTCAGTGTCTGAACACCATTGTTTTAGTAGTATTGGTAGAATGTGACGACAGAGTCGTCTCAGCAACGGAGATGTCAGGGGTGAGATACTGGTCTCAAGAGTTTAGCATTTGTAAGAGTCGCTGAGTCTGAATAGGTATGGATGGTTGGAGCATGTTTTGCACATGTACGCTATTATTCGAGTTGGGTAGTGACTGGAAAACGGATTGAAGCGGTCGGGCAATGACACGGTAAAGGAGTGTGAAAATCTGAACCAGTGGCTTGGTCCGTGTAGACACAGTTAGGTTAAAGGTTTAGATTCAACAGGGTCTCCCTATTCGACTTCTGGACATAGTAAGTGACGACTCACAGTCTTTAGCGTTTTTTATTCGAAATATTTCTTCACCCCACATGGTTGTTTGGCTTATCGTTGTAAAGTCAACCTGAATCTCGTTGTCTTTTTCACCAGGTGTTTCTGGAAATTGGCAGGAGAAACCAAAGCCCACTTTCGCAAGGTTAATGGCAGAAACTAAAGTCAATCTAAATCTCGTCCCTAAGGTCGGATCAGCCTGCCCGACAAACAATTATTAACGAATCACAGTTGTGATTCTTCTGCGAACTCTTCAACCAAGAACTTCCATGCACTCCTGACGCTACAAATTATATTCTGGTGCGACATACCGATTCGGAATGTAGAAGTATAAGGATGTTTGGCAGGAGAGTACTGAGTACAAATACCTGGCCAGCGGGAGTAACCACGAAACCATTCATGTTTTTTCCAAGACGATTTGTTCAGCCATTTAGATACTATTTACTATATATATATATATATATATATATATATAAATATATATATATGCATGTGGTATTGATTTATACTTTGAGCCGGACAATTTGATTTCAAACGTTTCATCGCCCGTAAAAGTGACGTCATCAGTGTTATGATCTTGTGGCGAGCATCTGGTTGCTATCATCCGCCTTAATGGGCCACCTAATCTTTGGTCGGTATTGACTGGTTGCCCTGGGTGAAGTGGTAGTGTGGAGATACTGCCCACTTGCTTTGTTCACCTTCGTCTATTGTTAATATGTGGGCTGAATAAGCGTCCGTTTCGACTGCCTTGTGCTGATTGGTCCTTTGATCGGATCGATAGATATAAATTGTCCATATCGACGTATCTGTGTATCAATTTTTCTGAGGAATGCCAAGCTTCTAAAAATCCTCTCAAATGCTTTGTCCTACCTTGGGTGATGATCCTTACGCTTTCGAAGTTGAACTTGTGATCTTCCCGGTCTTCGTGAACTGAAATTAGAGAGAGTGAATCGTGCCTTTTTGTTGCCAATTAGTACTCATGGATCTGAGTCCTGAGTTTCTTTCCGATTTGTCCCATGTACCGTTCTTCGCAGCCTTTGCAGTTGATCTGATAGACAGTGTTATTTCGGTTCTTGTCAGCTGTCGGTTCTTTCGTCTTAGATAGAATCATTCGTAAGATTCTTGTTGGGTTGTGAACCATTGCAATTCCATGGGGCTTCGATAACCTTGTTATTTCAGATATGTTTGAGGTGCGGTTCATGTTTTGTTCTGTCCGGCGATCTTCCTTCGGTACCGTTCTTTGTTGGTGCATCATCTGATGAAACTCCGTGTGCAACCGTTGCGCAGAAACATACGAAACAAATGTTTTTCTTCCTTTTTTCTTCACTCCACAATGCCACAGTGAGATTGGGCTCTTTGGAAAAGTGCCTTGAAGCAGCTTCTCTTGTGGCAGCTTGGGTGGTTGCTTTGAAATAGTAGGATTTGATCTGTGTGCATGTTTTTGCGGTTTCCGGATGTTTCCAATGTGCCTGTATTTGTCCGTATGACGCACACGTCTAGAAACGGTAGACTGTTGTCATGTCTTGTCTTCGTAGTGAACTCGATTTCCGTGAAAACTTCGTTGAAGACAGTGAAAGTTCGTTGTAATTCATATCGTTCAGTGGTTATGAGCGTGTCGTCAGCATAGCGCAGCCACAGTTTTGGTTTGATGTCCGGCAGGATGGTCCTCTCTAGTTTCTACACCACTGCCTCTGCAGTGAAGCCGGATATTTGTGAGCTCATTGGGGTCCCCTTCACTTGTTCATAAAACGTACCCTCGAACTTGAACTATGTTCACAGGCACAGTTCTACTAATTCGTATACACTGCTCGGCCTCAGTTTTGCGCTCCATTGGTGTTCTAAAAGTTATTGTAGTGTCTGTCTTGCCAAATCTAAGGGTATTGATGCAAAAAGAGGCTTTCTTGGAGGTCATGACTTCATCTTCTTCATTGTTTGTCCCGTGAAGTTTTTCAAAGAATTGCAAGGCATTGTTGGTTGAATGTTCATATCCTAGGATGAGAGATTTCAGACGCTTCCATAGGCCTTTGGTCAGGTTGTATGGTGGCGTTCCCCGGTAGTGCGTCTATTGGTCTCAGGGATATCCGTTCTATGTGGACTATTGGTAGCCCACAGAACTGTGCGATGTTTAAGTCGTTGGTCTTCGTCCTCCACCGCTCTTCCTTACTTATCTGATGTGGTTCTTGTAATCGTTTTAGTGTTGCGTTGAATTTTGTCGCAGGCCTTTGGGTTGGATCGTCGTTGATTTCTCGATAAGTCGACGTATTTTGTAGCGATGTTTTTGCTTTTCAATAAATTCTGTTTTGTCCATAAAGATTGTGTGCGTTTGAGAAGCCTCCAATAATCCGACAAGGAACTTCATTACCGAGTGATGAGATGTACCCCTTATATCTGACGTCGGTTTTGCAAATTTGGCGGTCCATGTAGGTGAGGGATATTTCTTTCCATTGACCAGATTTGTTCGAATTTTCCCCTAGTATTTAGCGGTGATTTTTCATCGCGTTATGTCAATGATTCAACTGTTCTCCCACTATCTGGATTCTGCCCTTCTTCTGAATTTTTTTAAACTTTGCAGCATCTGTAGGCATGTTGGTCCTCTTTACATAATCCCACCGATAAAGCAGAGGAGCTCCTGAGATCTTATCAGGCCTGGTTTTAGTTATGTCTTTGTTGTTTATTCCTTAGATTTATCAATGCTTTTTCGTTTTCCATGTTTAGAATGCGTCCATTTCTTTTGTGAACTCTCAAAGAGTGGCAGGAACTGTCGGCCAAGATCTCCTTGGATTAAACAATAGTACGAATTGTGCTTAGCAAAATCCCTAGGATCAAGCATCATACAATACCGTTAAACCACCCAGTTCAGGGTTTATCCGCAATTCCCACAAGGAACGTATCAGATCCGGCTGTACGCAGAATTCTCGTAGATATCCAATTTCTGTCAAAACCAAGTAGCTCGATAAAGCAGTCAGTAACGGCCGGAAATGTTGCACTTGTGCGTCTCAATCTGGTGGCGAAAAGTGCCAAATATGAGGCCCGTAACTGTTGCTCAAAGTCGAAGCAGATCACGTAAATAACTTTCCTCCTACTAGAATCTGATTTGATTCGTTAGTGGTGTGAATAGATGATAAATCCATTTAAGAATCACATGGCGATTCATGGGAGGATTTTTGTCGGTCAGGCAAGGCTAACCTTCAGAAAGGAGACACAAGGTCTGAAATTACTGGTTTTTGTTTTCTCTAGTATGTTTCGCATACGGATGGATGAACAAAATTCCACCGGAATCACACGGCCGGTTCATCCATCCGTATGCGAAACATACTACTGAAAAAATTTCCCTCCTAATTTTCACACTGATCGTTATTTTAACTTGTTGTGACCCAACAGTCTAAGCAGTCGTGGTATTATTTAGGTCACCTGATCCGATGTAAGTTTTTATGGCATCAAATTACAGTTTCATGGTCGAACCGTGATTTAGAACAAAAATGGTCTCACTCGGAGGATGTTTGCGGTAATTCACCTCAGAGTTTGTCTGACATGGTAAAGGGCACTGGTATGGATAAACGTGAGTAAACTGAAATCAATGAGAAACAGGATAACAAGGACTAATGAGCAAAAGTATGGTTGGAATCGTTCGTAAAAGATCAATATGGGTATTTCGATGCATGCAGTGCTTATTGTGAGCAATTTCTGGCTTAATAACCCATTTATTCATCTTCTTTCTAGTCTAGTTTAAAGCTGAAACACTGGGTAGGTCCTACAATGATGCCTTGTTTAGGACAGTTACCTCGGTATATTGTAGAGTGTTGATGTGACAAAAAATGTCATTGTCGTGCTGATGTAGATGGGAAGACAAAACGAAAATAGGTTTCATTCTGTAATTCATCGTTCAGAAAACGCATCTGTTAAGTTTCCCCTGAACAGTCAGCACGTTACTCGTACTTCTCCGCTGCTTTCGGTTCCCAATGGGTATTTTACCGCGTAAATATTTTGTCTATTACTCTTCTTAGTCAGCTGGTCAGGTAAGTAACCTGTTTTCAAGGTCATTCACTTCTCTTCGAGGATATGAATAAGCAGATGTAGAATTCTATTCCTTGGAGCATTCGGCTCCAGTACAACTGGAAAATTTTGCAATATAATTTCTACTGTCACTTGTCGTAAGCACAATTTTATGACTAATCACTTTTACAGTAATGTCCTTATCCGATTGTATTCTGGTTACCTGAATAAGTTATCTCAGATGCAGGGTTTCACATGTAGCATGATCCCCATCTCGTCATAGCAGTGCACAATATGTTATGGCTCATATAATCCCAGAAAGATCTTCCATTTTGTTTCAAGTACCTGATTTCTGACATTCAACAAGTGAAAATCTAAAGTAAATTCTCATCAAATTGGCTTGAAGTAGTTTGTTCCACTCCAGTAGCCGACGGTAGATCACTCGTCAACCGTTGGCTATGAGAAAAGATAGCTCGTCATTCACTCAGTAAATTCTGAAAACGAATAGAAAAATGTCTGCTTAATACACTATGTGGTTTGACCACCTTAGCCGATTAAGCTATGTGACGCTCTGATTATTTTGCGATAAACCATACAACATTAGGATGATCGGAGTTGACATTAAAATGCCTAGTTCGTGTGTCTTTATTACTCACCGTAGTTTACGATTTAAGTGTCACCCTTAAGGAGCCGGGGGTCTCCAGGTGCACTGAGTGACTTATCATTCCAGAGAAGTCTGCAGTTTGAATCGTAGGTAAAGTGGTCACTTTATGCTCGATAGTAATCTGCCATCTCCCGGCTTGGCCTACCTGATCTGCTGGGAAATAAGGCTTCATTAGGTATGGTGTCGTAACAAGCCTGGAGACGGCGAATTGTTGTCTATCACCATAGTGGTCGGAGGATCTGGGATTAAAATATCTGATCATTTTAGTGACATTCGCTTAATCCAATTGACCACCGCTGGTTGTGTCACACCCGACAAAAGAAACCTCAAACAATAAGCAACGCAAATATCTTGGTCGTGGTTGGTCAAGCGGTCAACATCGCGGTTCAAATCTTCCCAACACCGATCGAATTCGACAATCCTCATTTGGCTGAGACCCCTTTGCCAAAAATAATGTACCTCGCATTTGTGATTAAGGAAAGAGGTAAAAAAATAACAGTTAAGAAAATGCTGTTCCCACAGCTGTTATAAGTTTATGCCATTCCACAAGTTGACTCTGAGATATTCAGTACAAGTGCTGAAATCTCTTATCAATATCGTTTATAAGAGAACGAAGGACATTGGTATCGTCTCTAGTACGCAACGGCGACATGCCAAAGGTTCTTCCAGTTTCTTCCACCGGTGTGCTCCTCCGGTCTTCTACAATTAACTCAATAAAGAACGACGGGAGGAAGTGTGCGTCCGCAGTAGAGGTTAAGCTCCCCATCCTGTTGTTCTTAGTATCTATTCATTTTTACTCTGAAAATAACCATAAGCACTTTATCGCAGTCCCCCAAACAAATTTTCCCATACACTATCTACACTTCGTTGGAACATTAATATCAAGCTGCCTTCTATCACCGAACCTGGCATTGCAATCGTTTACCACTCTCCCCACGAACGAATTGACTTTAACGTCTAACCTTATTTTTTCAGTCATGGTGTACATCCTCTTATCGACACACTCACTCGAGGTTGAAGTAGTGTCTACCCAGTTCCCGTAAAGTTTTTAAACACCTGTCAGATCCCCATTATTCTTTTACTCTCTGACGAAGGTACATGTGATGAGCCTATGTGCAAATTATACTACACAGTGCGGTACAGCCTCACTATAGCTCCTAAAGACACCTAGCCAACCAGACCTGTAGTGACACATGAGCGTGAAGTTCAAAAGCCTCAAATGACCGGCCCGTGTATATTCCACCAATCGGACTTCCTCCTATTTTGCGCACAAAGACATGCTTTGTAAATAAGCCTCAACGTGTCTTCCTGATGCAATGGGCTTCTCATTGTCTTCAGTGTGGTAGTTTGGGTGGGAGTTATTCCGGTGCGCATTACTAGTCTGTATCCGTGTATTACTGCTGGTGGTCGAATTTTTTATTGCAATTTCAGGGACGAATGTCGCAGTATCATCAGTTGGAATTCTGATACAGGTTTTAAAATCACTTGGGGAAACTTCATTGTAGGTGGTCATAAACTCTTATACCATTCACCGTCTTTGGCTCCCGTGCTTCTAAGGAAAACTCCAAGCATGTTCGAGAAAAGGCGACAGAAAGACCGTGGGTTTTCTAGAATTAACTGTTCTCTTTGGTTGGTAAAATGCTTCTGTAGATTCTATGACTGTTTTCTAAATTTTTGGCAGACATACCGAGTTCTGCGAGCCTTCTGCAATTTGTCAGCCCTTTTGCAACTCAATCCGTAGTGCACGTACAGTCATTAATCTTGCGTCAGCTTGCATTTACACTATACACTCTGCTTTCAATTACACGCATTTCCCACACTCCTGGCCTGGCATGGTGTAATCTGTTTGATTTTACCTTCCTTAGTGGTGCCACTCCGTCTGTGAGATGCAAAATACCTCGTCACTGGGACTCCAAATAGTCTTCCTGATGATTTACCATTAAGACTATTTCACGTTATAACTTCTACAGGTGTCCCCGATTTGTCTTCGAAAAGCCTTCCCGTGCGTATCCGACGCTACCAGTTCGCAATAGCTTAGCCGCACCCCAATAAATCCGCAGTCCGTTTTCGCAGTGGGTTCCGCAACTTACAGCGTATCCACTCCTTTCGGCATTCGTGTATTAACTGGACTCAGGCTAGTTGAAATTTGTCAATTTCCTTATCTGGTTGCTTGCTAAAGAGTATTGACGATCTGCGCAACAACCAAAATTTGCCGTGAGTCCTTTTTGAGACTGCGCAAGAAGCCCAGTCCCTCTCCAACCCATTGCGATCGTCCAACACTGTTTCCTCATGCCTGTTCGATACTGTTGCACTGAGGCATCACATGGGTGTCTAATCCTCCTCCCAAGTAGATGCTGGGACAATATGGACATACCGCTTGCATTACTAAAGATGATCCTGTCTTAAAGAACAGTTGTTTGGATGCTGGTTGTATCTAACTTATATCTATGGCCGCGCTCTAAGTGGTCCACCATCTTGCTGCCGCTTTTATCCTTCCTATTCTGCCTGGTTGAACTGTAGCGTTGATTATAAGATCCCTTTAATTATTCATCTTTTTCTGCCGCGTTTCAGTGAGTTCACTAACATCAAACTCCTTTTTATGACCGCACAGTTCCGCCCATTTAGATCCCATATACAGCGTGTGTCCACAGATTTCAGCTTAATCCCGTCTCTTCCCATATTCCACCTGCCATGAGAGTTTGTTCGGCGCTCGGGCATTAAGCCAGAGCCACCTAGTTCCTTACTATCACGGCAGTCACGAGTGGGGATTAGTTTGACCTTCACAATCCTACGTTTAATGCTAACCAGGTTGATCAGTGTGCACACATCTGCCAGCGGTGTGGTGATAACGTTCATTTACTCTCCTCAACCTTCTCGGTTGGCCTGCGCTCAACATGAATCCTGATAACACTGAGATGGGGCATTTTGAGCTCACTCTTTCCGTTCCCGAATAATCTGCTTCAGATCCTCAACACCTTTCTCGTTGCGACTCTTATCGGGGAGGCATTTTGTCCCCTCTCTCATTAATTTGTTGAGCTTTTCTGCTGTCCCTGATTCTTTTATCTTTTACATCCTTTATTAATGAAACAACAATGTCCATCAATTTTCAGGAAGGGAGCCGCGGGCGCCAAATGGGGAAGTTGACCGGCGGTGTGAGGATTCGAACTAAAGACCTGTTACTATGCGTGAGGGTTTGGAACTCCATTAAATTGGGTTTGAGCATGGTTCCTGCCAGTGTGCGGTTGTTCCCCTATTTTCTTAGTTTCAGTATTGTCTAAATACCATCGTGATTTGGATTGTCTGCCATGGGTAAAAAACTGTAGGAAACCTGATGACTGGTTATCTTTGTTTGCAAACTTACTTAAACGGTTTCAGCACGCCATGAATCGCTGCCTTTACGGATGCACAGTGAGCTGTGTCACTCGAATGTTGCAATCTGGAAGATATGTTTTCCGAACTACTTCAGTCTCGACAACCGTGTTTTTCAAATGTAGACCTGGGCTCCATGGGCTGGACCCTTTTGCATCCTACTGGACATGTGTTCCTCGCGTTTTTTCTTTCTAATCTGTGAGTTTTCCCTTATTGTGCGCCTTCTCCATGAGTCCTAGTGTGCTTTCATCTACCAATGGCTTAACTGTTTTAACGTTCCTGCGTGAACGCTTTTGCATCTCTCCCTTGGTATAATACTGTCTTTCCTTGAGTGACACCCTATAAACGTCTGACCGTCGTTCTTGAACCATGACTCTGAAGTTTCACTTCAAAGAAGCCCGTCTGATCCTTTCAGTTTTGCTTTGCTCATCTTATTCGTCTACTTTGCTTGTCTTCGCGATTTCCTCTATCACTCCCCCTTTTCGAAGTTTCTGCAGTGCCAAATTCTCGTGGTTCCGACAAACTCAACAAAGTCCTCATTTACCGTAATACATTTAATAACGTTCTGATGAGGTACCATCATACTCTACATGGTGTCAGATGCGGATATTGCCAAATGCCATGTATTCCACAGTCTTACCCTCCAAACATCATGGATTTCTACACTTTTTCTTTGCTTTCACTAAAACTTCCCGGATCTCTCTTCCTTGCTTCACGGTAACTTTAGGTTCAGAAGTTACCCTCATTTTTGATCTGTATTCAGCAATTGCCTGAAACAGAGCAATAGCTAAACCTGGTCGTCGGAGACGTATATAATTCTAAAAGTGCGCCCCTATGCGCACACAAAAAACAGCTAAATTAGTAAACAGACCAGATGTTTAATTACAACAACCGTGATGACTAAAGTGTACGTATCTGGTGCACTAAACAGGCTTAGAAACGAGCATAAAAACATTAAAAACTGCAAATCATCTTGAGAACCTGGACTCCACGTCGGTTTATGATAATAATAATAGCTGTTTTGCGCGTGCGTGCGTTTGCGTGCATTTGAAAACTACGGTTTGTATCGGGATCTTCTAACTTCATCTGATAGTGAGAAGCAATAGTCTAAGTTCGTTATACTCCGTTTTTCCAGTTTTTTTAAAACGGATTCAGGTGCACCGATTGGATAAGCATTTATTGCAGTCAGCTATTACACTCGTGGCAGAAAAAAGACCTTATTTCAAGCCGTGATTGTCAATGTCAGATTTGTATGCCCGCATGTATATAATCTGAACCTTGTCGACATTATCTGACAACCCTGGTTTGCATGTTATGGTCATAAGTGTCATCGCATCCTCGATGTCGCAGTTGTCCTAACCTTTCATTCCATTGAACTGATACGATGGGCACTAAGATCACCAGTAGCATCCTGACACATTTACTTGCCTCAGTTCGCTGTGTAACAGATGGGTCACTCTCACAGACCTGAGTAAGTTCCAGTAAGAATCTTTAAGGTCAGCTGGTGATCGGAACTTGTGGATACAACATGATTCGCCTTTATAATCAACTGTCTTGCAATTCAGGACAACCTATTAGATCGTGACAGCTGACCTGGGCTAGAAGCATCTACAACCTAGAAAACTGACTAAGCTCTTGCATGATTTCGCTTAGTGAGAGCATTAGGTGACATGCTGCCACCATAAGGCTTGGAATCCTGAGAAGAATAGGATAATCACTATGAGATATTTGGTACACCAACATAGCATAAACGGAGTGAAAGTCAAATCGCGATTCAAAACAATTACGAGCATCGAGACAACTGATAACCTGGCGATACAGTTAGGCGAGAAGTTGACGTGTCGAATCTGTACACCGGGAATCAGCTTGAATAGAGTTCATTTCGGTAGGACAATTCCCAAACCAACTCAGCCGGTTAATTTTCGGCAGTAATTGATTGGGATCAACCAAGTTTCAACACCAGATATTACGCAGTACAGGTCCACATAGGTCCACATAGTTGCGAAGTTCTTCCCAAAGCTGATCGGACATATCTGAACAGTGGTTTAACTGATAATGGTCGAACGTGCTATCGGAGCAAGAACCATTGAGACCAAATCTAATTCATCGATCGGAGCATTCGCTTTTGAGATGAGGTTTAGTGATGAAATGTAGGTGGGACCGTGGCAATATTTTTAATTACATAGCATGACCGGTTTTCGGGATTGTGCTCCTGGTTGGATCACTGAAGTACTATTCCCTTCTTCATGTTCATTTTGTGGACAAAGTGATGTTAGTCTAGCAGCGTTTGCTTCTTTCCATCCCAATTGGTTTTCTATGTAATAATCAAGTTTCTCTAATACATACACTGTATAACCTTTATATGAGTGCATTACTAGAAAATAAGATTATTAAAAGAAACTAATTGACTGGTTATTACTTTTATTGATTCGGTAATTAAAAACCCCCATTTTACAGGGCCCATATGTTCTTGTTGCATAGAAAAATAGATAATGAGGTTACAGGTAAATTTGTACAGGTGGACGTATATTCATTTTAATGATATAGCACGAGAGTCCAAACAGGTATCGTTCGTAAACAAACTGTTAATCATTTTCAATTACCACGCTGACCCACTGGCATGCGATTGGTCGAGTACCAAACTATTGGGCGTGTTGCAGACAGGCACTGAATGCCCGAGTGTATGGTGAACAGAGAAGTAACGAATCGATAGAGAATATGTAAAAATTGCAATCGCGCACTTCCCAGCTTGTGGTTGGCTACAATAAAAGTTTGGCCATCACGTATCTCGGAAGATCTATCAATGAGAATGTGGCGAGAAAATTTGAGGGAGGTAAGGAGGACACATGAGTGTTTCCCGTAGCCTGAGTCCTGCAGGTTGTTCTTCGATTGTTCGTCGGTCTAGTAAAATGATAAGGAGAATTCTGTTTGCCAGTTTATGTGACTTTATCAATACAAAAGTGATATGGTCAGCCTGCATTGTCACTGTTATATTTCTTTGATGAGACAGCCAGTTTACATTTGTGAAAAACCGACAATTCTTATACATAAACTCAACAATGTTATATCGGTAGGAAAAAGTATTTTTCGTTCCAAGTTGCCTTCTAGTTTGTTGGTGGCTATCCACAAATGCGTGAAAAGCCCGACAGGATAGAGGCTATGGGCCATTGGGTTAGGCCAGATTGACAAACAGTCGGGAGTGGGAACATTTCATTTCAATTTAGTTCAGTCGTGTTGACACAAGACAGAAATGACCGCATGGATCAGACTAGCGTCCAGGATTCTTTTCAGTGGTATACATAGAAAATGACGTCCACCATAGTAAGTGTTATGTTTTTTACGATTTCCTTGATGTATTCCAACTACCTGATTCCCAGTAAAAGAAAAAGTAGTAAAGCACTCATCAGACCATCACAGCGAGATACAACTTTTGTACATGCACTCCATTGACCGTACAATGTTTTCATATCATCCAAAAATGAAATAAAAAACACACTGGCACCACTGCACTACTTAATCGTAAAACATTTAATAGACAGCATCCCACTTTGGAGAATTCGTGTGCAAGTTTTGTGTATAATAGAGTTTTGGAAGGGTTTGCACTCCATAGGTTTACCGGCCTAATATTTGTTTTTAATACGCTATACCAAGTAACTACCCTGCTACTGAGAATCCTGGTTCGTACCTCCGGTTTGCATCGCTCCTTTCGAAGTTTTTGCGCTATTATATTCGGACTGTTTCTTATACTGCGCAAACGTATCGTCGGAGTCTAATCCAGCCAGGCCTCCTAAAATTTCAAAGGCTTCAATACTGTAACACCTTAGTTTGTACCTTTCAAGCGTAACAGCACCAATTGAGGTACCCGCTGCTACTAGGTCTTCCATATTCGTCCGTGCATCTTACTGCTTGCCAATCGTCGAATCTGTTCTGAACGAGTTGTTTTTACCCTAAGAAATGCTGTCTAGGCCGGGACACAATCTTCCAGAGAATATTTAACTAATACCTTTTGGAGCGGTATGAAAACACTCGGTTTCCTACTAGTAAGAGTCCTGTTTAGTAGTGTGTAACAAATGAAGACGAGTAGATTGGTCTGCAAACAATTTGAAAAAGAATTCGTCATTTTTTTTCGAAAGTCAGAATTCGTGATTGAGTTGATTGAGTTTTACGAGCTCTATAACTTGCAAATAAGTATTCATGGTGGGACCTGGAACACATAGAAGCAAGTTATTCTGGTCCGCATCAGTATCTCCTTCTACTTTACAGTAAATCTGTCCCATACTGACAGACTAAAATGATCTCTCAGTTCCGAGTTTTCGTGTTTTGTAATCGCTTTCCCCTCTCGCTGTATGAGTGGAAGCTTGTGCGCACGTATGTCTGAGTGCAATAATGGTTGAACACATCCCGAATAGTTGTGAAATCTAATGCAATTCCACGTCAACCACTTAGTCGATGAACCTTTCCCGGTCACTCGTGGTTCATTCTTACTTGATATTTTGTGGTCGTTCTTTAATTGCCCCACACAAGTACTAGATCACTTATTATTTGATCTATCGTGGTCGGATCTTCATATCCACTCTTTTTCGTCGATTCGAGGATTCGGGTACGTTCTCTAGGAGTTATTCTATCATTAAACAGCTGTCCGGTTACAATGACTATCCCGTTTGCCAACACTATAATGCTAGATTCTTGTGAGTACTCAGAAGAAAAAAAGCACGAAATAATCCTGATTCCAGCATGTTTTGCTAAGCATATCCGAATATAGGATCGAAAAGAACGTCCCGCTAATCGTTTTGTTATAGTTACAAATGTCCCTTTCCACAGTAGGTTCTGTTACAGATTCATACAGGCATCAGCTCCACGCATTCAATTTTCCTTTTTCTATGAAATCAGATCATTTGAATATTCTATAGTGAAGTTTTCGAACTCCTTACACCAGGGTTGTTCTGATTGATCTTGCTATGACAAGATGACATATTTGTTTCCAAACAATAATATTATCCAGTTACTTGGTCGTGAACAACCTTTGATCCAGATTGTTCGTCGAATCGATTCTAGCACTTTCGTTTCTAATCTCTTGTTAAGTCAGCAAGTCACTTTCTAGACTGCTTTGTAAGTCCGTTTATTGAACATTATATTACAGGAGCGCTGTCGACTTGATCATCACCCATGATTTTGATACCCCTAGACGTGCCCTAGATTCTGAACAAACGATGCTAACGTATAGCATGTAGGGCTAATTTGTCCGGAAACAATATGGTTGTATACAATCTGTTAGCCAGTATAATCGAGCCACACAAAAAATATGGGTACCTAAAACTGGTTTATTTGACCAGCTTTTTGTTTTGAAATGATGTAACTTCCCCTCATTAAATGCAAGCCGCTTGAAATTTAGTGAACATGCTTATCACAATATTTCTAGATTGGAGCACGTGTTCATTGGTACCAAGATGAGTTTAGGTCCTATTAGCGCGTGAACAGAGCCATGGGCCTGACAGCGAACTGACCAGTTTCTGTCGTTTTCATCCACGTGAATGGGCAAATGTTTTCCGTTGGTGTAATCACACGCGCTAACGTTCAGTCAATTGGCTGACTCCCATTGCCTATTCCAATCGGTCTTATGCACAGAAGAAGACGTGTCTGAATTCTATTGCTCTGATAAATCACGGTAAAGTGACTATTGAATGCCAGTTTTAAGTGACATCGAATGTGTGAATCAATCTTACCGTCAAGAATGCAGTAATGTGGGGTTTGACTCACTGTCTAATCTAGGGATAAAAATGATCAACCTTGAAGGTTCCATTCAGTTAGAATGCGGATAAACAATGCTATTGACATCTATTCCTTAGTTTGTCAGCTTCGTGGTATTTTCCGTGGTTTAAAGCGTCATATACACTAATGTGCCAAGCGATGTCCTCTGATTTGTTCCCTCTTAGGGGCTACTATGGTTGCATGGTACAGCACTACGAAGGCTGTTCTTCCTTAAATGAAACTAAAAGCAGCCTTTTATCAAATAAAAATACAAACAAAATGTCGGTTGCTGTCATCCCATTGATTCATCTATATTCCCTTGATGAAATGAATAACAAGATCAAACAGGAAACTTTCTTTCTGTAATACTAACAAATGTGGGACTGGCCTAAAAAACAACATATTGAGAATGCGCAGCTCCTAATAAGCCGGCAAAATTTGATTTTGGATCAGTGAACCATTCTGTTAAATTTACCATGAACCATAGACGTGTAAATATTTATCAGATGAGGTGTAGCGGGCTTTAGTTCATCCTGCCACGCGCTAGTAGCACTGATTTCAATGAAGTTCTCATCTTCCCCCAGGGGATTTGCTTTCCAAGTGGTTCAACGTCTCATTTTGTGAAAGGTAAACGATGCTACAGCCGATCTTATTGTGCACGAGACAAACTGGATGCTCATGTTGGACACAAAAATAGCCCGTCGATGGTTACCGATAAGCTGGTTCACTCACACTAGAAAAAGTCTCGTGGTGGATAAGACGCGAAAACAACGCTCTTCCGATGAGATTCAAAAGTAAATCGATCTGAAGAAGCAACACAGCACAATGACAAACTTTGCAGAATCCTCAGTGGGCGTAAAGGTTTTGTAAAAACTGCCACGACGTCTTGCATACTGTACAGTCTAGTTACTTGAAAAAAACCAGGCAAATAAGTTGCAAACTCAACTTTACTACAGGCAAATTAGTCGGGCGTTAACATTGTGGTCAAGTTCTAAATCAGTTCGTATTTTTTGGGCACCATTATTTCCCATCCTGGTGCCACAGTCAATATGATATATGGTAAGATTAATTGTCTTAGTAGGAACTCAGTACTTGCACAGGCTTCACATTCAAATAAAAAACGCCTATCTGCCGTGAGGAAATTCGAGTACTTCCAAGCAACTGCTGTGATGTGGCTTAGACCAATATCCCTGTCTTCAACATTGCTTATTTTCTGACTTACCAGCATGACTTCGGATGACCATACACTGAATGGAGCGAACATAGGCATCAAAAAGTTCGCGCATCTAATTATTCTTTGAGCTCACCGTCTTGTTTGATTAGCTGCATTTTACGACGGACTGCTCCACTGTAGACATGCCCAGACAGACCAATTCAATCACTTTGATCAGCTGCGATTCGATCACTCGGCGACGTCCTATCGCCCGTGATCTTTGCGAAATTTGTGTACGAATTTTCCTGTCTGAATGACCGCTTCTATGACAACTTCATTTGACCCTCACCCATTTAATAGGTTTGGCTTATGGGTCCACAAGTTGGTTCAGCCAAGTGCGCTAGTACGCACCTGTTGTTTAACGGCTGATCTCGGTTCCGATTTCAGCTCACCTGTCAGCCACTCATAGCTCTAGGTCGCTATCGTCCGACCCCACTACCCCAAATGAGAACAAGCAGATTCAACGGGCACAAGATCTCTTTTCATTAAGTGAAAATCAGATATTTATAGGTTTCTTTCCTTATTTAATTGCACTTGTGCGGCTATCACTATTTCATCAGTTGTCCGGGTCGCGCTTTGATTGCTCCATCTTGCTCAGCGCACTTCACTTGTTCATGTCGTTTTCTCGTCGAATCCGGTCAGTTTATCCTGATCGGTTAGCACAACTCACGCTACTGTGTCAGCTGACCGCTGGTAGCCAGTGGGATAAGGTGGTCTAAATCTGGTCTTTCGGTTTGTACTCGTCCGCTATAAGCAAGATCGGGTCACTTCCGCGCCTGTTTATTGGTCATGATTTGGCCGGCGCGGTCCGCCATCGCACAAACACCGACAACGAATAAGGCGGCTCCATTAGGCTCAGGCGAAAGGCTACGCGCTCTTTGAATGGCTGGGCTACAATTACGTCATCGTTATTTCGTTGTTTTCTTGTGAGATTGTAGATCTCATTTGGTCTCCGCTTGCCTCAATAATCGGTCGGAATTGCTGTTGTTTAAAAACCTTGTTGTTTCTCAGCGTGGACTGGGATCACACATTATTGTGCCTCAAAGATCTCATCCATCTAGAAGAGGCACTCGTTCAGGCTAGCAGGTAGCTCCTAAATGCACCTTTCCGGCCAAGATATCCATTCCGGCATTGTTGGCTACCAACAACCGTTCGCCGTTTACGAAAACGTCGGATATTGCTGATTTACTCGTATCGATAGACAGCTTCATACTCCACCGGCAGGGCAGAGTTTCGAACAAGAAGGCTGGAGACGGCGTGGCAACGAACGTGAACTCATTCTGTCCCAATTTATTTATATGTACTCGGTAAGTGGAAATGACTGTCTCGTGACAGTGTCATCCCTAGTTTTCCCGCCATGCCAGTACAATCATAACAAACTTATATATTGTTCTTTTCAGCTCGCAACGCAATATCACACCTTTTTCGACTGTTTTCTAGCATTTATCGCTCCTGCTCTTGACAACAGCCTGCATATTATTGTGGGTGATTCCAATCATGCACCTACCCCACCATTGACTGCGTTTTACTTGACTGACCTCTTTTTTTTTGTCTCACCATAAGAGACTCCATTTTAGATAAAAGTATTACCAAACACCCTGATTTCTTTCCTCTGAAAATGCACGCTCCAATTTCAAGTAGCGATTATTGTCTTCTTCTGTAAAGACCCGAGATATGCCCTAGGTCAGCCTTCCATTCCTTCAAGCAAACAAATCAAATCCAAGTTCCCCTCCGTAACTTTTCACACAACAACCTCATTTTTCAGAAATCCCCTTCCCACGCATCTGAATACTTCTCCTTTGATCCCTGCTCAGTTACGACGTCAAGCTTCTTACAGAGACGACAAACGTGATCCTTCATACCTCATATCCCTTAGAAACACTATTTGTCTCAAGTGGCCGCACTTCCACCCAGAAACTGAAATCTCTAAGACGATTTAAGCAGAAATTCTACAAATCTCGCAGTAACTCAGGTGTGCGGTATATGTCCACCCGGATAAAAGCTGAAATCAAACCCATCAACACGACATTCGCCAGCCAAATCTTAAGTGGCAACAAACACTGATCCATAGGACAAAGCATTCGACTATTGTGTGGGAGGAAAAAGAAACATGCGAAATGCCCTGCGGATGTGGACGGTATCAGTCATGCTTGCATACGTTCATATTTGGACGGAATGATGTGACAGTTTCATGGTTTTCTAGGGAAGAGGTGCTCGGTCTTCACCGAACCACTAAAATTACCGTTGGGGTTGGTCCTGACAGTCTGCTCTCAGCTCTTTTAATGCATATTGTCATGGCCCTGACGGGTGCACTCAATTTTCGGATTTATTTCATCATTGAGCTCGTCTTATACTCCCATTCCAAAATCTAGTAGTTCTATTGCCTAGTCAAAAAGCTTTTGCTCTATCGCATTGACATCAATTCTTAAACTGACAGAGCGTGCTGTGCTTAAGCGCCTGCATTCTTCTATGTATCCTCCTGACAACCCAGTTCAGGTTGCTTATAAATTTAACAGGTCCAATCTGGGCGCTTTCGCTTCCCTCAAGGATCACATATTTAAGTCCCTAAATGCATCAATGAAATGTGTGCGTTGCACTTTCTCTGAACTATAGACGGAAAACCTTCAAATCCGTTAGTTAATAACTCAGGTGTGCTTCAGGATACTGTTCTTTCACCGTGCCTTTCCTCCACTGACATCAGCGATTTATCAAGTAACTCCACCTGTCATCTGTTCATGTATGCCCTCTCTCAAGCCGTTTTCGAGCAATGGTGATTTCTAAAGTTTTTTAAACAACTTGTCTTTAATCTTTGATTTCTCTGCATCAGTTGGTTTAAATCTCAATATATCTGAATGTTTTGAAAGTCTGTTCTCTTTCTCTATCTCTTAAGTTCAGCCCAACCGTTCGAAACTTCTTCCGACCGTTGTCATTTCAGATCAGGACGCTTCGATACTACAAGGTGAAACAAAGCATCATCTCCCGATTTCATATCAACGTGTTTTTCCAATCCTTCTGTACTGTCCTCCTGTTATTTTCCCAAGTTCGCTTAAAAGAAACGTCAAAATTGTTTGCCGGAGGCTATCAGTTGTTAGCTGTGTCTTTCATACCACTAAGTGAATTGTCCTTCAATGTATATGATCAGCACTCACAGCATGTGAGAAATTTGCCCATAATTCTTTTAGATGCCATGCATCATCTGCACAAGGGTCTTTCAAAGTGCCGCTCTTATATCAGGACCAAATGATGTAAGGTGTATCGAAAAATCGATGCGCCATGTATTGTTTTTAGTTGTGGATGATATAATGTAACAATCAAATTTGATTGTAAAACTTGCCTTGAGAAAGACTATCCACGGTAGTGGAAACGTTGGCGCATTACGTCTGCCGCTCTTATATTTCAACGCGATCCACTTTTAATGTCACCCCCTTCCTTCCCAAGAATCAATATCTATTGGAAATCCACTGCTCCATATTTAGCACTCATTTTGACAAATCGTGACCGTGTTTCAGCCAACTTTCTGAATAACCTATTATAGTATGTCCAGATCATTCCTCGATGAGTTCTTATTTCATTTTTGCAATGTGATGGTTGCAAATGTTTTCTTATTTTGCCCCACGGTTTTTGGCTGAAATCTGACATATATTGTCCACGAACGTCTATACAGTACAATGCATCCCCTCACACTACTGGTGGGTTAGCTTCATCACTTTGTCCACGTGCGCTTCACTCCGAATAGCTTGCCTTGACGTGATGCCTCATGCGTTTACCGACCAGTGGCCCAGTTACGCACCCCCCACAATTCAGCCCTCGGCGTTTTGCACAGCTCGCATGTGCTGATCAGTTGGTGGTTGCACACGTGTTTGTGTATGTGTTGGTTTTGGTCCATTTGCTGTTGCGACGTACTGACCTTGCGGACTGCTTTCTTTGCAAAAGCGTTCTGGTGCCTATGTTCGAAAGACTTGAATTGCCCCAGTTCAACCTGCCACAAGCTCATTGAATTTGATCAGTTTTAACTAGCGACAACATTGTCAGTAGCAAAAATGAGAATTCTGATTTTTCTGAAATTTTTGTCTCTGAGTCCCTAAAAGGTACTTCCGTTTATGGTGATCCAATGGTACAATTAAAATCTGTGAACAATCGCTTTTTCTAGTTGGATGTTTTATCTACTTTCGAAAAATTGACAAAACCATTTGATTCGTTCCTGCTGACGACTAGTCGCACAGCTGAGATCATTAAGGATTTTGTCTTTACTTGAATTGGGTTTAAGACTGCAGATGTTTCTACCGCCATGTATTGATCGTACTCATCCCTAAGCTATTGAGTAACCTACTTTCACCCCAGCTCATTCTTTATGGCTCTCTGATTTGAACCGCAAATATCGTAAACCAGCTGCCCAGGTCGTCTTCTACTGAGCTCATTTGAGAACGCTTTCTCCTATATGTTTGTTTTCCCATTCCGTCGGTTGTGCTGTTTGGCCGGACTAGCTGAATCATCCTAGGGAAGAATCATCACATTTATCCGGTTTAGTAACGCCTGACCCCTGGGGAATTTTTTGAAAATCCCAATTTCCGTTGCACTGATGCGAAATCGGTCCTAATGCATCAATGTCACTTTTTGTCCCGCAATTAATCATCTAACTTACAAACGCGAATATGAACTTGAAATGGTGGAATAATATCCAACTAAGATGCATGATATTAACTGATTTATTTATGATAGTCTGCTTCGTTTGTTCCCAGTAACTGTGGCAATCATATGCTTTATAAGTGATACTATTATTGAGTCATTTCTATCAAAATCATCATCCACCTCATCATTTCAGTGAACAATAAGACAAGAGGCTAAACGGGGAAACTCTATAGATTTTATCGGTGAACATCAAATGTTTTGTTACCTTCATTATTATTTCAATAAATAAGAAAATGATTTAGGGTTCAATAGGCCGGAGAAGCCTTTGATTTGGTCGACAGGATTCAACACTAATTGATTCAAAGCATTTTACAAGAAAACTCGACAATCAAGGCAAAATTTCTCTCCTGCTTTATGTGCGGTAACCAGTTTTCTTGGATTACAGTGGATCATTACAAACCCTTTGGGTCATTATAAGGAACAGAATGGCACTGGTTGTTACGTCTTCAGGCTATACGCATGAACTTGTCCACACTAATAATGCTGTGTCGGTAGGGGCGAGCCCCGACATTGAGCAGCATAAGTTGCGTCTATAAAAGAAGTGCATGAAAAGTGATTAGAAATATCAATTGTTTCTTGGTGTTTCAAGACCACATACAAAGGAATATGGTGAAATTTAGTTCTGATTGGGCTAGCGGCACAATTAGTTCACTAAATACAGCAGTTTTCGCAGATGATTTTCTTTTCTTTTTTGTTTTTTTTCATCTTTTACTTCCTTTTTTATTAATGAAATAATAATGTACACCTCGTAGAAAAGTTTGTCTACGTGCTAACGGATGGACGGGAGCAATTGCGTCGCGATTAAAGTGTATGTGCAAAACAAGTGATTATAAGTAAACGATGATCTACTTTGTGATTTTAGGGAGTAATCGTACAGCGGGATTCAAAAACACACTGAACTCCGTGAAAAGTATTTTCACAAATTGTATCCATCTAGTAAATTGGGTGCTCAATGATGATTTTGCTCAAGTGAGAAATTTTAGACCTCACCACTTATTTATTTGGGTATCCTGTAATTGACCGTGTTGCACTTTTGCTTAAATGAGATGGGAAGGACTGTAACACCTCAGCAAGAGAAATCGACAACACTAAGGTACATCCGTTAATTGGCCTAATGTTGAAAACATCGAACAGAATTATTCAACCCGTTTTCAGACAGAGATGAATTAGCCCTTGAAAAAACAAGCTTGTAACTGGTGTGTAGGGATTGTAAGATTGGGAAGACAGCCAGGTTCAGTAAACTGGGAACCACGGAATGAAGTCTGATTGCGAAATGTCTGAAAGACAGATTCACTTAGGCAAACGAACTTGAGATAAGTCAGTGAGTAAATTACGCGTGCGTTTGTGCAGACCAAAGGGGTACACTGACGTGACACACTCAAACATCGTTCAGTGACTCATGCTTTTGTATCTGTGTATGTGAATACTTAACGCGAATTCACCACGTCTCATAGGAAGGTCTGGAACAGGACCCAAGTGATCATAATCCGATGGAAAGTATTTCATTTTTTTTAGTCTTTTGACCAAAGAAACACTCAAAATACTAAGCAATATTCCATAAAACTTAAATTCTAAGCAGACGAGGAACGGAAGGTTATGACACCAGTAATTTCACATGTGTTTCACTGTTCCAAAGGCAAAAGAATATACCGATCGAATCCGCTTTCACTTAGGCTGTTCACTCTTAAAGCCGCCACTCAAATGTCATCACAAATGCGATGGTGCCGGTTCACGAGTGTTTTATAGGCCTCTCTTAGCCTGGGGCACTCCACTCTTGTTAGTGCTGTGCGTCTCTAGATGACCAATTTGCTGACAAGTATGGAGGTAATGACCGTTTGCTTACTGCAACGAAGGTAGGTGTGGAATTCCAAGTAGCGTTAAATGAATATGATCCCGACAAATATGATACATTCGAGTTCAGAATTGCAGAATTATGGTAGTGCTGCTTTCCAGCCCAAGGGTAGAATTACAGGCGTGATCTCTTCGCGCAATTTTAGTCGGACCTCATTTTCCAATCACATGAGCTTATTAGACACGGATCTTCTGCTTGTTGTGGCGGAAGTGATCAATCACAGCCACAAACTACATCGCATGAATCCATGAGCACGAACGGAATGTGCTGAACAACATGGCACTTCAAAATCGAACCACCAAGCGTTTCAGACCGAATCCTGTTGACTGGTGCGTCATCCTGTAGTGGGACCATGTGAAGTGGTAGCGCTTTAGGAAACGTTTCCGTATTTTATGTATATTTATCACTACTCATAAACGAAGAGGAAGACTTCACGTATGCAACACATTGTAACACATAACGGGTTATAATGCCCTTCGGACAGACTAAGTATCAGTTAGATCTGGAGGTGAAACAGAGAAGAATTATGTCACTGCATGTGATCTTGTTATTCGACATTGAATCCTCTGTGCATGTGTTTGGTCTTTTGATACTAGTCGGGTCTAATCGCAGACAACCTACCACCGAATAGCTTACTGATAGGGTATATCTGTTACCATAGGGTTGAATTTACTTCGCTTTTAGATATACATATTAAATTTTGTGCAAAATCATGCCCAGTCCAATTGGGCCCGCGGTTCAAACCAGCCAGAAACCAAATTATGACAAAGGCGTAATCCGGCTGTTTGTCCGGCGGACCGCAGTGACCGAAATGGTTGCATCAACATGGACTGTGAGTCTGTGATTTTCGGTACTAATAAGGAGTTGGTACACTTACTGGGCAAGTGTAATAGGGGCTCTTCTTTGATCACGTTTGAACATTACGGATGTCACCCTACGGCGTGGCGAATTTCAAACCATAAATCTAACTCTCATTTCACTACTGAAATTTATTTCAGTAACCAAAGCCGGCGAATATCACAAACGACAGAGCATAGCCCTCAGTCGGAGGATGAACGAGATAATTGCTAACCTAAGTGCAGGAATCAGATATAATGTATGTGCTCAGAATGAAATAACCAGAGTACTAGATGTTTATACCAAGGTTAGAAATACAGAAAGTGGGATGGTGTTCCCCAGTCTGGACGTCCTGGGGAAGGAAGAAGATTGAAAGAAAGAATAACGAAATCAATCGACAGAAACCTGCTGAGAATAACGAGCGTGAGAAAGACCAAAAGAGGTTATAGGAACAGGAACCACTGAGGAAAGTTCCGAAGAACTAAAACCAAAATAACAAAGATAGAAATGAGACAGCGAATCAACTGTTCGTCGATGGGCCGGCGACTGCTAGGTGGATGTTACTAAAAGACCTCGGATTAGCCGAGTGGGCTTTCGCTGAAACTGGTCAAGAAGAAAAAACAAAATAGGCGAAGCCAAACTCATACGCGATTGTACCATTCACTTGTAGGATAAATTTTAGTTTCGCACAATATAAGTTGAGTTGGGATGAAGAAAAGCCTGAAGCAGAAAAGAAGACCAATTTTGTGAACAGCGGGAGAAGAAGGCTAAGGAATAAAAAAACCATCACCAGCATGGCAAACTAATGGATAGGCCAAGAAGGAAAACAAAATCTGGGGAACTCAAGTTAGACGAGTCACTGTGGTGAGAACGAATGACGTTTCAATGGATATGCAGGGAAAACTTTAGAAGCACTGAATGTGACATGTTTGCTGGAACCACAGGAAGGGATGTGTTCAAAATCGAAGTCTAGTAATACGTTGGCGATACAACAGTCACGATTTATGTTGATTTCCCATGGAAATAAGTGCGACAAAAACGAAGGGGAACAATGACAAGTGACGCCAACGGCAAGGGAATGGATTGGGTTAGAGATAGTGGACAGAAGGTTACTAATGAATAAAAAAGTGGATGGTTGGGAGTTCTGAACCTTGGAGAAAACCATCACTTACAGGAACTGGCTGGGCAGGATCCCATCAACTCGGGTGGAGATGACTCGCTTACTGAGGAAGTTTGATGTTCACGCTAAGTGAGCTGGGAGAAGCGCGGGTGTGGACAGTTTCGACAGAAGACCTTCCCACCAAACTCGGTCGAAAGCTTTAGAAATGTTGTACGAAAAGGAGGTGTGTTTCTCCGTGGTTGTCCGTTGACACCATCGGAAGTGTGGCACGAGGGCCAGTAGATCGGGGTTGAACGACGACATGAGAATCCCCATTGACGGTCTCTTAACAGTTTTTCGTGTTCCAGAAAGGGAAGTAATTGGTCGGGATGATATTTTCAAATAAGTTCGAAATAACAGGTATGGCGGAAATTGGACGACAGTTGCTAGGGTGAGAGAGATTAGAGAGTTTGGGAATAGGGGAGATTACGGGACGTTTCCAAGGAGTAGGAAAGGTAGAAATTTTTAGAGGAAGACAGAAGAGGCGACGTAAAAGAGGAGCCAACTCAGTGGCAAAAATTTTAGCGAAAATGAGTAGAATATCGTCTTGATATCGCAATGTTCGGTGAATCTTCCTAGTGCTGACGTTAGGTAGCAAATGGGGAACAGTGAGAAAGGAAGTGGCCGGCGGTATGGAATAAGTAGGTAATGTGGAATTCGAGGTATACCGGGAGGCAAGACTGTCAGCTTTCTCGTGTGGTTCACAAGCGAGATGACCAGAGGAATTGTAGATGAGAGGGAAATTGGACGGGAATAAATTGTGAGTATTTACTTTAGCAAGAGATCAAAAAGTTCGACCACCAGTGGTTGATGAGAATTAGTATTCGGGTTTGGAGCAGAAGAAGCACTCTTTAACTGTTCGTATAATTGCTGAACACTTGTTTCTAGCTCGCACCGGGAGGTGGTGGAAGGCGGGAGTGGGCGAACGGTGCAAGCGGCTAAATGTTGAACAATTCCAAAGTGCTGCATAGTTGCAATCGTAATTAAACCACTCGGGGAATTCCGGTTTGCTTGGCCTAGAACAGGGTAGAATAAAAATATTCATGCTTTGCATAACAATGTCGGCAAAAGTGGGAACAATTGTAGGAACGTCTGAAATGAAGCGTCCGTCATTCCAGTGATAGGAACTCAAGAGGCTATGAAAATCGTCCCAGTCGGCTGAACTGTAGCGCCAAAATGTGTCTTGAGGAGAGTGCTCGTTGTGGTGAGGGAACGTGACGGCTGATTTAGGAATATAATGGTCATATGATTCAAGAGTGAAAAAGAGGGTATCTGAGTAGAGCGAAGGGACGGAAGTAGGGATAAAAACAAGGGTACGATCACCGCTGCCGGTTAGGCCCCTTATCCGTGTGGCGCGATCAATTAGTTGTGATAAATTGTTGCCCAGGGCGAATTGTTTGGTTTCCCGGCCCATGACGAATATTCAGAAGATTTTGCTGACTAC
>LUCM01007432.1:47598-74867 GCA_008360955.1 Fasciolopsis buskii
CCCGGCCCATGACGAATATTCAGAAGATTTTGCTGACTACTCGCGTTTGTGAACAATAAAACATTCTAAGATAGCAGAGAATCAGCATTGAAAGTTCAATCCAGTAATGTTGGTCGAAGTAATAAGAATCTGATAACTTTCGAATGCGTAGTGAGAGCTTGAGAACGAGCACACATATAATTGTGTACTGTCAAGGTTAATTTGACAGAAAACTGGCAAATATGATCGTGAGATCTGAAGAGTTAAGCGTTGATAAGACCTGAATAGAGGATGTGTGGTGGTGAACCCGGTGTGGGCGAAGACGCCTACCACCTACAATCAGCTTAGAACTATCTTATAATGGTCGGATGCGGATAGACGGTAGAAAAACTCCAGTGATTAATTTGCTAGGATACCATTTGAGGTGGTTATGGCGTGCAGTCGATCAGAGAAATATACGATTTTCTTCCGAACTCGTGATCAGGACAAGTTTTAGTCGATCGAGGTGGTCTTCATAAGCGCACTTGTACTAAAATTTTAAGCCGTTTACACACCCGGTCAACCGAATAACAAAGGGAAGTATGCAGGTGTTGACTGTAACAAAAATAACCAGATGCGTGAATTTTTCGCATGCTTAAATTCCCAGGAGAGTAAAACGCTCCAGGCAGGCGGTATCATTCTGCGGTCGATTTAGCAGTAGTTGAGAACAAAGAGAAGTTCCATCGAGTGAAAAGAGTTGGTAGCAGAACTTCATCATGAACAGTTTTGGAAAACATTAGAGTTGAATCGTCGAAAGTAGATGCTTCTCATATAATGCTGAAGCCTTTGCATCTCTGAACAATGCAAACAACTCTCTCTGTCCATTAATTATTTGATCATTGAAGCCATGAAATATATCGTTTCCTGGAAAGTAGTCGCGGCCAACGGAGATTTCACGAGTGGGCAAGTTCCCGGGCGTTGGGAGAAATCGAATCGGTAACCTTCAGGGTGAGATGCCACGATGTTGGCCTTTTGACCACTACTAGTCCAAATTAATTATCAAAAAAAGGATGTCAAATATCAGTGGCGCAAACCAATGCGACTTGACCTAAATGGTGTGTGCTTGCAACTAGATGGTTGCGAGATACTTGGACATCATTACACTACATCCACGTGATAGTCTACCGAACACACAAGGCTAAATGTTGTATGCTTCCTAACCGGGGTTGGGGACGGCTACGGTAATTTAAGGTTTCAAGTTTAATGCAAATCACAGATGCTTATCTGCAAAATGAACTTACTGTCGCATTCAGTGAATAGCGAGATCTTTATGGGCATAAATATTTACACGTTTCAATGTCGAACTATCCTTATCAGGGAAACAGCATTCCTCACTTCCAGTACATGGACGCTGGTTGATCGGCGGGAAAGTGGTCAGTATTGTTGTCTTTTGACCTGAAGATGGTGCATTCGACTCCTACCGGTGGTAGCTTCCTCATTTGGCAGGGCTCTGTTGGCCGCGACCTTATCCCTGAAAATAATATATAATTGTTATTTCATCAATAAAGGAAATTAAATAACAAGAAGCAAAAAGACTGAAGTTTAGTGAAATTAGTCTTCTAGATCCACTCGGATTTCTTTTTTATCGTATTATTGCCGAGTTTATCACTCACTTCACGGATCTCGTCATACAGAATGCTCATGGGCAAATATTCAGCCACAGTGATAACTGTGGATTTGTTGTACATGATTCTTAGAAAGGTGAGAACTTGAATGTGGTCACATATGCTACACAAGTTTAATACTTATTAGCATATCATTGCTGTAAAAGTTGACTGTTAGTCAATATTTCTGTTTCCGTAATCAGTTTTTTTCAAATCTAGTTTACCAGCTCCAAGTGCGTAGGCCGAACTGAAAAAAGACCTCATCTCATTCCACGAGAACGATTTATTATTAATATGCTGTTGAGCTATCCAGAAACTGAATATTTCAGTGTTTGGCCTTGTTGTTACCCTTGTGCGTTCAGTTGTGACCGCACAACAAGGACCCTACTGAAACAAAGAGAGATACCGGGGCAGGGAATAGGAGTGCATGGCTTTTCGCAAAAAAGTTAGCCGAAATATTTTGAGCTAGTCTTCTATGTGAGGTGAACCCGTTTCATCACTATGCAGAATACCCCTACTTACATATGCCAATGTTCGTCGGACAGTGCATAAAGTTCGCGGCTGTGCACAAACTACGGGTGTCTTGATCAGTACTGAAACCATTACACATAGGCGGTCCAGTTTCCTTGCAGTAGCTGACCCTTTTATATAACAATGTACAGCTTGATTCGGAGGCAGTCCCACTGAAATGTGCGAAGGGGGAACAAAATGCAATTTTGAAACAACAGATTATCTTGAATTTTAAGAGCCTATGCTGCTCACTTATGGTCCCACGGTGATTATCAAGAGTTTGACAACCGTTAATGGATCTGTGGCAATCATTCAAGGCAATTACTAATCGAAATCGGATGTTGAACGATCACGGAATGTTTCTGAAGGACAGAAGCTCTATATAAGTTAAACTACCTGTATCCTCAAAACTAATCGTGCCTATTACGGTAACAGACTGCAATAATGGTTGATCGATATTCCCGCTTTGTGAACGTCATTTGACGCACGAATGAAATATGATATTTCGGTAGGTTTTCTCTAACGACGGAATAGTCTTACAGTGATTGAAACTGCTGCGCTCACGGCCTACACTTCGATAAAAAGATTTCGTACCGAGCTGAACATTCCCCGAATCTTCACTTTTCCACGAATTGCGCCAACCATTGTCAGACATCAGTGTTTTTATCATACTGAAAGCTTAACTACGAGCGACATCTGTGCAAATATTATGAATACAAACAATATCAGTACCATAGCTTATTGGCTAATAGGCTAATGAAACAAACTAGGTTGGCCATTCCGCTCCAGAATATGGACAAACCTCTGGCTAAACCGAGACCGAGAGCTATTAGTTAGAGCGTGCTCCTGGCAAAAAAAACAGATTGCGTCTGGTCATATGACACCAAAAATTGACCCGGATCTTATGCATGAATTGCTAGCCAAAATTATCTGTACGTGGCTGTTATATCGGTAAGCAAATCTGATCTTATTTCTTTCTGTCATTTAAGTCGTAACTAAACACGCCCCGATCGATTGCTTTGTTTGCCGATCTCGTATACAATACATTCTTTGCAATACCGAAATCGAATGAGTTGTAGAAACAATGTACCAACGTGTTTTTTTGTGCAAATGAAGACTTATCAAGAACTCACGGTTCTCTGTCCAGATAACATTGAACCGACGACTTTAGTTACGGTGGCCCGTCTTGCCCGAGGCATATTTTCAATGGAAAAAAATAACTCCGACTTGTCCCCTCCCAATATCGCAAGATTATATCCGGTTGAAATTAATAATAACTTGCTAATTTATTGTGAATGATATAATGTTAATAACACAGCGTTGTTGGTAGATGTAATGCGCCAACGTTTCGACTACCGTGGGTAGTCTTTCTCAAGGCAAGTTTTACAATTGTAAAACTTGCCTTGAGAAAGACTACCCACGGTAGTCGAAACGTTGGCGCATTACATCTACCAACAACGCTGTGTTATTAACATTATATCATTCACAATAAAAACCAATACATGGCGCATCGATTTTTCGATACACTCCTTACGTCGTTTGGTCCGGATATTTACAAACTGGTTACCAATCGAATTGCTCTGGGAAAAAAGCTTGCTAACTGGATCAATCACCGCACTTGCTAATTTAGTTTGCATTCCTCCTATTCGAAGATCGTTAAGAGCATGTACACCTTTGACTGGAAATAGCCTGATGAGCTCTAACTGAAATTCATAGGCACACTGTGCACATTGACCTTTCGTCCGGCAAGGCGCCTATTCGCTGTGTCTATTCACGCAATCCAGGTAGAATGTAGGATAGCAGCCCTGGAAATGGCTCTCTAGTGACAATGAACTATTCCGAAATCTCACACGTTATGCCAATATTTTGGTGTGAAATGGTCGATCTCTTCAGGGCCACCTTGATTTATTCATAATAAATGCAAGTGGTTAAAATACTTCCGTTATGTATTGCTTTCTATTCCGTGACATTTTCTTTTCTGTAGAAAACATCTGAGTGCAATTTCATGTCTCGACTTTGTCACAATGTAGCCAGAAGGTAAAAACGTATGTCAACTACGTTCATCCAGTCATTCAGACCAATCGCGCCCGAGAGTCGGGCATTGGCTAAAACTTGTTGTTTTCCAGAAAAATCGTAGCTCCGAAATTGGTTTTCGCGGTTATCGAACTCATTCTTTTGGCAATATTCCCACTTGAGTTGATCCGATCGCGATGTATGATCACTCCAACTGTAGTTCTCTACTTGAAGTATCTCGCTGTCCAGACAAAATCTTGCTGTAGTGATTGCGCTTGCCGAGAAGACCGTATTTTTTCAGTTTGAATCTTTTTCTTCCTGATAAAATTTACATTTTCCATGATTTTGAAAATCCAAACACCAAGCTCAGCAATCAGAAATTTGTGAAGGACAGCTGCCCCACAATGCTCAGTAAATCATCCATATATTCTGCCGAACGGCGTCTTTTAAAGTTTAGATTTTGATTTCATTAAATCGGCACGTGAACTTCCAATACTAATGCCACAGTCATGAGTTCTCCGGTGAGGTTGATCTATCCACCGATCGCTTCGGTTGCCTGCAGATTTCGATATCAATTTTACTGGAAATTCAATTACCTCCTTGCCTTGGAATCGACGTGTGACTACTTTAGTTTTCTTGAAAGACAGATAAAATAAAGCGGCTCTGTTCCAGCTGTTGATTCCCCATCACCTTATTACAACGTACACTATGGATGAGGTCCGCGAAACAATGGCAAATCAAACTGACGTTGAATGAAATTAAAAACTATCCATATTTTACCCAGCCATTGTCGGATCACATGACGAATTCTGACCAGATAACTGAATAGCCTGAAGTAACAGACCCTGTTCACATAGGTCTTGGAGACCAATTGTTACCCTGTTAGTTTCAACTAGCTAGTTGGCTCAGTCGCGCAGTATCTGCACAAATCTCTCATTCTATTTGGGAATCAATTATGTGTATTTGTTTAGGCAAAACGCACGTAACACTAGTCACATGGACAATTTCCGCTCCAGTAGGCAGCAACATAAAGAAGTAAATATTAAAATTTGTGTTCTCTTTGTTCAAGAAGAACTGGCTAATGTTTTCAATGCTACGCTCTATGCTTTAGCGTTATCCTGTAAGCAAATTGATTAGAAATTTAGTCGACATCCCATTTTAACCGCCATATGTATATTTTAATCTTGACATATTGCTAGCTCGTTAGGATGAACAAAGTGAAATTAACTAACAACAGTATGGCATTTATTTTCCTATTAACCAAGGGACCGACATTACCCTTCATTAATTTTTTGGTTATTTCGATGTGGCAACCAGCACCTCCAAACTGAAGCTGTTTTTACATCATGCGTTAAAAAACTTTCGAATTTCTAAGCCACTATCCACTGGTTAGGAGACGTTCTTTAATTGTTACTCCAAGACAGGAAACACATTTGGTTAGAATGATCATCCAGGCCTGGATATGATCTCATATTAGGCATACTCTCCACTCAAGTGTACTTTTACCGGTTTACGTCAGACTGAAAGAACACCACTGCACTCGGGAAACATTCTGGCAAGGCAAAACATGGAGCTGTTTCGGAAACACTGCATTTTTCAAAGTATTGGTTATCATCCTGAAATGAATGGAATATCTGTGATCCTACAACTACAAAACTACCCCTATCCCTAGTGCACTCCTTTTGAGCTTTTGGTAAAGATTTCCTAACTTTATTCGTTACAGGGAACAAATTGGTTAGGAATACGAAAGTGGGACAGCTTTGGCAGAGTAGTTCCTCGAAATTCCCATTTGTAAGTGTTTCTTGGGTTAACAAATGCCGTTCATTCATTAAAAATAATTAACGGGCCATTAGAGTGAGCGTTCGGCATTTTCTGCTATTATGCCAGATAATTATCAACCATATTTTGTTGTCCGAGTAATTCATATGGCATATCTGGTAAAACTTGGAACGTTCAAATACTACTCAAGTCTATTTGGGAAATCGCATGTGAAACATTTATAATCACATGCGACGGGATTAGAGAAAAGCACTTCTGTCGTAAGATTTTAGCATGAATACATGTAAATTTGTGGTCATGATTCATTGCTTTCATGAAAAAATATTCTCCTGGTCTAGTATATTCGTTTACTGTGATGTAAATGTTGGTCATCTTTAATTTGGAAAAAAAATGGGAAAAGTCTAAGTAGGAAATTTTAAATCGATCGACTTTTGAAATCAGTTCCCAATTCTTTGAGTTACGACACTTAAAGGTTTTACTGTTTCTCGTCCTCTCGTTCATTGTCACGGTCAAAATGTAAAGGATTACGACAGACCACCGAAATCACCTTGACGCAAGGTTAGCCTTGGTGTAAACCCCAGTTAACAAATAATTTTCTTCAGCCTGTAAATACATGTGTACTAGTGGATATAATAATACTCGATAAAATAAGCGCTTTTGTTGGACAAGACAGCTTGTTATCATTTATGAATTGAAACTAGGATAAATCCTAAGAGCCTTCCAAAAACACTTGTGCCATTTTCATACTCCACTAGAGTTTCATTTTTTCATATTCATGCGTTTTGTTTAGACATCCAACACCACACATGTCTAAATGGTCTTATTGCAGTTCACAAACAGAGAACATAAAAGAAACTTGTAAGTAAACTCGTGGTTTTTTGCTGATATGCTTCTTTGCACCTAGCCTTACGGATACTAACAGTGAAAATTTCCGGACTTATCACAATCGGCGGCACCTATGTATACCAACCAGGCCCCGGCTAGTGCACGATTGGTTCTGTTCGCAACGCTTTCTCATGTAGCTTTCTACGAACTTTCGGTGTCCAGTTTTGCTCAGATATTCTATCGGTGTGCTTCGGATTGCCTACGTGAACCACTTTCTCAATCGGTCCTGAATTGGGTTCGTCAATTTTCTGCACGCAGTCTATGTGTACTACCTGCGTAATCTGCTTCACGGAAGAAACTACTCTGATAAGCCACCGGACTGACTGTCCGTGACATTTTCGGCTCAGCGGTGTTGAAATGTTTGCAAACTGATTTGTTGTGAAGCCCCTTAAAAACAGTACACCACTGTTCCCCATTTTAGGAGAGAGTAGAGATTGACTTTTCTCGCCTACTTCGAAATACCCTACTTGTGATTTAAATTCTGTTCATTGATTTGTCCTTATTCATTGCAGCTGGTGATTCATTTGGTTTCATTTATTGTCTACTGGTCCAACGGAATAGGTTTCATCAACTCGTAACACATCGCATGGTAGGTTTCATTTGTGACCGAGTGGAAGGGAAGCACATGAATTATTGCATTAACCCAATTCGGTTTTCTTTCACAGTGTCTTCTTCACTCAACCAGATCAAACTACTATATATATATATATATATATATATATATATATATATATATATAAATCCTAGTTTGGGTCGAAACGTCACGATAAACGTATTAACTCAGTATACGCCTGTTCAACTCTTATTGTTATATATATATATATATCAAGCCGGCTTAAAACAAGCTTGATTACAAAGCAGTACCTTGAAAATTAAACTACACAGGGAGAAAGGGAGAGTAATAAGCAACGAGCTAACAGGTTGCACTTTTTGTTTTTACCGTACATACTTTGTGGTTTCTTTGTTTTCCGGTTTAAGGGACCGAGTTCTACAGACAAGCTCTACGCCTTTTCGTGCACCTGATCTCGGGTCTGACCTACGCCTCTTAATCTCCAACCAACAAAATCCTCATCTATTCGATCCTAACCAGGAAGACATGAGGCATGAACCAAAATCAAAACCGAAGCTCACTTTCTCACGCCTTCATTTCAACTCATAGCCTGACCATTGCATCAGTTTCTCCGTCCTTGGCCAGCAAGTGCAAAATGTGCCGAAAAAAACAGGTGATTGACAGAAACGCAAAAATTCCCATAACTTAACTAAATCTGACGGGTTCTATTTCATTTGAACAGTGGCACTCAGTTGCAGAATAAGTACGGCTGAAGCTTTGATGCATTTTGCTAAAAACTCTATGTGTCCCTCTGCGTTCTCCATGTACATAATCTTACCCAGGGCAGAAATGTACTCTTCAATCTTTCGCCTGCCACTTTCCCATCATGAAATCAGTCAGGAGCATCACTTAAAGTGACTGTTTCTTTGATGCAACATGGAGTTATCAGTGGTTAATCGATTGCATGAACACTGAACAACCGTCAGGCAACGCGGGTTTAACACTGCCTTTTCAATCACTCGAGCAGCTAACGGTCCCTCATAGTGAAAAATCAGCAAACAGTAACCTAGCATTCATCAGAATGCTACATGCAAGTATGCATACAATATATACATACATATATATGTCTCACCAGAATCGAATCTGTAGCATCAGGAGTGTGCATGGAAGCTCTTCGTCGAAGAGACCACAGAAGAATCACAGCTGTGATTCATTGATAATTCTTTGTCAGTTAGGCTGAGCCAACCTTAGGAAGGAGGGCAGAATGCCCCAAAATATACGTATGTATACATAGAAGCAGGAAGTAGTATCTGGATGCGCGAACAAAATTTGCCCGGGAGCATACCTGACGAGCGACAATAGCTGCGAAACCGGTCGTGTGCTCCCGGGCCTATTTCGTTTACGCACCCAGATACTACTTCCTGCTTCTATATATACATATATATATATACTTTAAATGTTTGTAAAAATGTCCTCCCTTTTCAAACTAGACAGCCGAAAGGGGCTAGGCGTTTTTTGAACAAATGGTTTCATATCACCAATTCACTGGAGTTCAACATCTGCAATGAGGTACCTTGGTTTGTTGTTTTCATATCGTCTGACTACTATTTCCGACTGGCGCCATCATCGGAGATTCTGAATTTGACCCATTCTGCACGCTACCAGAAGCCCGTTAGAGCCCTTGCCGATCTAATCCTATGCACGATTCTCGTCTGACGCTGCAGAAGGACAGGCTTTGAGACATTCGGACGGGGAAAATTTATTTGTGCAATATCGAGTCAAAAAAAGAAAAGCGAAAAATGTGGGTGTATGGGAAAAAAGAGAAAACTGTGAAATAGTAGTTTTGTTCAAGCACAGCAAGATTGCTCATTTTGACTGTCGGATTGCTCATGGGCCAGTGACGGGACGCCGAACCAAGTAATTTTTCTAAATCTGTGCAAACGCAAACCCACTATACTGGATAACGAGAATTGCATTCGAACGTCCTGAATTTCCACTAATCGATTGATTCTGCGCGGAATACGCGAGAAATGCTGTCTGGTTGATCAAATAACGTTTTCAAAGAGAACATTGCCGGCTTATTTTGACATTCTAAGACTGATTGAAAAAGCTACAAACGGAGAATATCGATAATGGAATTAAATTAATGCGAAAATTTGCGGGGTTTCCTTATCTAGAATCGAAGGAACAAACCACTGCTCTGGATTTGTCATTTGAACCCCCAAGTTAACGGATCGAAATTAATCATTGTTTTCAGTATGTTAAGTTGGAATCGAAATCCTCGCTTACTTCGCTAGAGCTTCTGGGGCTACCCTGTGATCCATTCGTTCTGTTACATGAGCACAGTGTAGATTATCTGACCTATCTCGGTTCGTAATCAACTGTTTACCACTGTGATGACGTCGGCGGGTAAATTCGCCTCCACATTACTCGCATTATTTTGTCGGAAATGTAAAACACCTTCCGATTTGTCGATGTTATCCATACCACAAAATATTAGTTAACAAAAATTAATAATCAAAATTGTCAATTCTAATTGATGTGGTTCTTTATCACTCTATGCACCAATAACTTGGTTTACTTACTCCAGTTTTGTTTCACCAGTCCAACGATGTGCGCTTGTTGACTGTTACGACAGAGATTACACAAATATGCACTTGGCACGTGACGGTGACGATTTACCCAATTGTAGCTCGTTAGGTACCTAACAGCCATGATCGATGTAATCCCATGGTGCTTGCCGTTTACGTTTGATTTTCTCGTCAATTATCTGTTTGTCCGCTAATTGACGTCAGAAATTATTTATTGAATGTTTTTTATATGAAATGAAATTCCTACCTACGGCGTGCTGCTGGCGGTTCCGTTTGCAACAGTAACCAATGGTAAAAAGAGGTTTGCTTTTATCGAGGCAGTAGAAGAACATGAATCATGTGCGACACTAGACATCGGAGAGAAGCGAGGAAAGGTTACAAGGAATTTTAATAAATTGTTCGTGAGATGTTTGCAAGTTGTATACAACCTTAGCAACATTACCAGCAAACCATTATTTTCCCAAATCACAAAGTCAAACAACGAAAACTATTGTTTCTGTCTGATCAGGAAAATCCTCGCCATTTTGTTTCTTTTGTTTTTGAATGCATATAACTCCAAAATCTTAAGCAGACCGTTAACCAGAGAGGTTAACTTAACAATCCATACTATTTCGTTCGTCGTTTTATCTTTCCCACCGTTTATCGCATAACTACACTCAGTCGACAGAAATATCCATCATCCTAACAGACACTGTTGACATCATCATCAATATCATCAACACCGTAGTGATCACAAACAATGCGATATGGTTCCGAAACGAACACCGCACAGTTTCACCAAATCAATCAATTCACGTGATACGTACTTTGTGTGACAATAGATTTTGTTAGATCAATTGAGCTGCTGCCCACCAAGTGGATTTGGCTCATGCAACAAGGATATCCCGTACAAGATTTAAGATTCTCGGATGAATGAGGCCAAAACATTGTTGACAATCTAGAGAGACCATATGTTCCTGAACTATGTTCGTACGTTCGTTGATGTACACTTGGGACCAAGAAAGGAGAATTCTTTCACTTGATAATTTTCGACACTGAACCAGTTATGTGCTTATCGAGAGGTGTAGGAACGGCATGTCGTTAAATTTCATGAAAGTGGGATCGATTTTCTCTGCAAATTTGTACTGAAATGCAACATGATTGGGTACATATTCATATTTATATCCGACATGCACAACCAAATGTTTCGTACAACACTTCAAGCTCCTACATTGCTGTCACTACCCAGTTCAAGACCTGTCGAAAACTGAACAACCTTGAACTTTCTTTTCAAGGCTTAGGAAAAAAAGATGAAAAATAAGGTCTTCGCAGTTTGAAACAGAAATCAAAGTTTTTGAATAGACCACCACTGCTGTGACCACCTCTATTAGTTGACAGAAAACCTTATTTACAAGTAAAGGAAAGACCGTTGATACCACGCACGCAGAAGTTGATTCTAAATTATCCTTCTCAACAACCTACTGATTCAAGTAGGTGAGATTTGCCTTTAGATAGGTTGCTTATCCATATCGCTACTACCTGAAGTGCTCCGACGGTTAGTTTGCCGATGGATACTAGTGATTATGGCCCTTGACCTCCGTTCGGCCAAGTTGTACGTTCATTGCACGTGACTTAGGCAAAGTGTGCACCTGATGGATTAGACAACGAATAGGATGCATTTACATGATTGAGTTAAGTTCTTCCCACTCAAATGACATCACGTGGCTGATGTGGCACTGGGGTTTTCTTCGTTAGATCTCCAAACTCTCTCGTACTGTCAGGTTGAGCACGTTAACAAAAAGTGCTTCGCTGGGTTAATCGAGATTATGACACGATCGATTTAAAGTACATTCGATTATGATTAAATGCACCACTCTGATTTAATCGATCAAAGTGAAAAGTGTTCCGTTGTCTACATGAAGACGTAGATGGTGAAACATTAACAATCTGCTAGTTGAATACTGGTGGAAATAAATGATGATTACCACGAGATGCAAAAACGCAAGGCTTTTTCGATCTCAGCAGAAAATTGAAAGATTGTCTTCAATCAGCGGTTCCCAGAACCATTCAGCTATTGTAGGTGCAATGAGGTTTGGTGACAAGGTTGGGAAATGTGCAATCAGCGGTTTTGCGGTTATCACTGCCGACCAAGTATACCAGTGTGGCAAGTCCAAGTCCAATTATCACCAAACTTGTTCAGTTCGTAATTGATTTCCACAGCTTAGCTTCATTTAGATCTAAGTCGGTGTGTAAATCCACAAATGCACTACCATGAACAACAACTAAAATAACTATCATTTGTTCTTGTAATGAAAATGGTCTTTGAATAACCGACGAAATCTTTTACCGAATTATTTTTCCGATTCTCAGATACCATGTTCATTCTTGAACAACCCTGGGAGCTCAGCTGATATCGTTGTTAGGTATTTGAAGCAACTGCAAATTCAAGATTTGCAATAATGCACGTTTTTTGCGACAAATTCTTAAGGTCGGCAGTCATTTGCATAAAATAAGAACTTGAGATTGCCGGTAGATGAACAGAAAAGAAAGCCGCTTCATAGTCACAGAGAACCGACAAATGTAAATGTACCAATTTTTCTGGAGTTCGAGCGTCACTGGAAATAGGATGGTAACCGAAATTTACCTTAGGGGTTTACTCACCGAGTGTATAGTTCATTTCGAACATGCTCAAAATAACTGCCGGCTTACCGGTGATTCACCATTCCTTGGCTTTATTATTACTCTTCTGACCGCCATTTAAAGCCACGATTCAGTGTTATCAGTCTTACCCCACCTCCCGTGTGTGTCGTAAAATAATACCATCCAGAAAAGCTCTATTTTTGTTACGTAGTCCAGCACTGATCCCCATCAAACTGTTGCTTGGGTTTCGAAAACCCGTGTAGGCTTTGGCGCCTGCCAGACTGCCTGCGTCCTTAACACGTTCATTCTGGCGTTACAGTTTGCCCTGGCTGCACTTCCCTAGAATAGATCTGTAGTAGGCAAAACAACCACAGCTTATTCGCGCAGGACGTGGGCTTCCGCATGACGTCAAGTAAAAAGTGAAAACCCTACAGACGTTATAGTCGACTCTTCTCCATATTCTGTTTTACTCGTCTCTCTTAGACCTAGGTGCCCATCTGCCATCCAAAAGCTGCCAGAATAATCCCCTTTTCTGTACCAGATAAATTTTTATGAAAACTACTAACTAACTACCCATGAGACTCCGATACGTCTCATATCTGAACATCTGAACTAATTTCGAAGAGACTTATATTTCCACCTGTATCGAGCTAAACGCGCTACTATCAGACCGAAGGGGGGTTCTGCCTTCGGTGATCTGAAACATTCAGTCAATATTCCAAAACTTGAAATTCGCTTATTCACACCATTTTCTACCATTGACAACGTAAATATTGCTCCCTTGAATTGTCTTTTTTCTGTTTTTAGTGTTTCTTCATTCGTGATCACTGTGGGGTGAGAGCAATCTACTCATGCAGCGGTCTATCCGAACCCTTCACAACTCACGAACTAGTGAGAACTCCATCGCCCCTTGTATGTACACTCTCTTTCTTGTGCTCTGAACAGTTTTAAACACAGAATCAAGAACTTATTTCTCCCCTTTATTAGATTTCCGCCTTTTACGTACAACACAATAAATTTGTCGTTCTGGGGATGCATCGATTTTACCGTAATTTACGTTTGTCATGAAACAGAAAATCTGGTGATCGATAGAATTGTGAGTTAGTCGACGGCGCACTTTCCTTACACAGATGCTTAATTTTCCAGATGCTGATGTGCTGCGTGTGTTGTGTTTTGCCTTGTCTCATCAATAAACCAGCTCGGTCCGAAGGTCCCGACCGAAATAAATTCAAGCCGATTCAATTTAACCCATAGAGCAACTAGTACGCGGTTTCGTAGATGAGTATGTCTGAAGAATTATCCAATCGCGTTTTTAATGCCCCGTGAGTTATCGACTGACTAAACCTTACAGGATTTACAATCTTCATTTGATTCTCTCAACATTTATTTTTGTCTATTGACTTGCTTACTTACCTATCTAATCAATTACTTATCTTTCTAAGTAGTACGAGTAATATTTACATATCACGTCAGAAATTAAGCAAACCTTTGCGTGACAGGTCTTCTAACACGCGGATGTCAAATGGTGTGATCCGCTTATAGGACAGTTAATGTTTCTTCTTATTTCTCATGCAAGCCTAATACACCATATTTAGTAGGAAATAAGGATTCAAAATTCCAGTAGAATCAATAAAAACGTTTTTTATCCGAAACGTTTCCGTTACAGAGAACGATGTCATATCCTGGTCACTGCTAGCATCTAGCTGTGTTCGCTGATAAATTCCTTTCGTTTGCTTTAGAAGGTTAGACCATGATTAAATCAGTCGAAGCAAGTAGTTTCCACATGCTAGAATCAGCAATACGTTGCCCCATATAGCGCAGCACTCTGGATGACTGAGTACCAAGTTTATGGTTTACCACGTTGAGGAGAAACCACACAATATCTTTTACCTCTCATCGTTTACTTCATTTATTTACGAAATAACAATGTACATTATTTTCGAAGAACGGGGTCGCGGCCAACAGAGGGATCGCAAATGGGAAGCTGACCGACGGTGTGAGGATTCGAACCCGCGACCTTCACGTGCGATAGTCACGGCCTTATCCGCTTTGCCATTGACGGCCGGGTCGACCTTGGACTTCAAACCCTTTGTTTACACCACGATTTGCAAAAGAAAATCACGATTTGAACTTCTGGTGAGAAAATTAGACTAACAACTCACACATCAAAATCTTGGCTCACATTCGCTTCGGCATTTTACAAGATGGGAAGCTTTCCAGCTTTCTCTGAACAGAACAATAATATGCTATACAGTTCGCACTTCGCAACATAGGTAACATTAATTGTCTAGTTCTCAGGACTTATTTTCTAAGTTCGAGAGCCGACTTAGGACATACAACTCGCAAGCTGCGAACCGTGAAAGCAAGACTACGAGAAGCACTGTATGTTACCATTTTTCTTCAGAGCTCATCTTGTCGAGTGTTCTTCAAGTTGTTTCTATCGAATGAAGAATCAGCCTTAGCTGACACGAAAGCATGTGTTTCAAATATTTCCAACAGTTTGATTGTGTTGGAATGGAAGTGCGACACAATTGCGTGAAAGTTCAAGTTACAGGTTTGGTTATCGCGCCATGTTGCTTATGCCTTTGGAGGCAGGTATACATGCTGTGTACATTTTGATTCTCGGGCAAACGAAAAATGCAATCCACTTCCCACTTTAACTTCTTCCACAACCGTACATGAAAATGAAGGAGGGTCCCAGTTCAGGATGTTCGTACAAAACAAACAGTACTGAAATGCGTAAAGAAGTACCAGTGTATACCTATGGGTTAACGTCTACTGCGAATGAGTTAGCGTCCTGTGTCTACCTTTTGACAGTTTACAGTAGGGTAGGCCCGTGATTCTGAATGTTCAGTAACATTGTTTCTGGATTCCGAATTTTGCTCTCCAGTAAGCCGATCCTAACTCTCGTTCGCGATCGTCCGTCCCGCTACCTCAAATAAAGATGACCAGATTCCGCCGGCACACAGTTTCTCGTTTATTAAGCAAAATCACCTCCTATTTATAGGCTGCTTTGCCTTCATTATCACGCCTATGAGACTGACATTAGTCAATCGGTTATCCTCTTCGTGTTTTGACTGGTCCCTCTTGTTCGATGCATTTCACGTGACTTAGTTCATGACTTTTTTGTCAAACCTGGACTGCTTATCCTGAATTATAGCCCCAGCTCTGGATGTGGCCTTCTTAGTTTACATGTTTCCACTCATGCCTTTTGACCACGCTAATATGTCAGCTGTCCGCTGATAGCAAATGAGAAAACACGGTCTCGCTGTAGTCTTGCATTCTGCACTTGTTCAGTCTCTGCCAAGATCTGGTTGCATCCACGCCTGTGAACCGATGACAATTCGTTTGGCGCGGTTCAGCTTCGCGCAATCACCGACAACCAATGAAATCATTCTATCAAATTCAGGCGCAAAGCCAAACAGACTATTACTCCTTCACATTGAATTGCGAATCAAACATGTCGAAAAAGATGGGAAGTACTTGATTGTATTTCAAAACATTATCTCAACAAGGATTAATCCTAGCTGTAGTCACTTATGACCGGTGTGACCTTGAAAAATACTTGTAATGTTCGGTGATTTCCAGTTAACGGTTTTGCGATGATCGCAGACTAAATCCGATCTTGCTTGTTTATTTGCGCTGTGCCATAAGAACACGAAGGACCCAGTGAGTGCAGGCTGCATTGTGCTCTGTTCAACTATCGATGTATGTGTGTGTGTGTGTGTGAGAGTGCGACCATTAGCTTGTGAAACTCAAGTGATACAAAATACTAATTGTAATCCGGATTACTTTCAACGGAAAATGAAATGAAATGAAAAACGACAATGCTCAACTACAGAGAACCCATCCACCGCCAGATCGATACTGATTAAGAGTCACAAATTCCTTCACACCAATTTTGAATAAGCTTTTAGAGTAGATACTTGGATATCCAACAACCGTATGAGCTGAAAATGGGAATGAAATTAACACATTCTTTTAGACGGTCATGCTGCACATTTGGAACGACTCGTGTTTGTTTGGTTAGCCCCACGATTAAGTTACTTGAACCGATAAGTCTACATGTTTTGATGGAAGATGACCAAAAGTCCCTGGGTCCGGGTATGTGAAAGTGAATCCAGTGTACAGCTAATCATCCCCGTTAGAGTTCAACACAATGGGACATCAGCGTACATGAGATATAAATAGCGAAATTGAATTTCTCCCAGATCACCTGATTTCATTCCAACGGAATATATTTGGAATGGTTTTAATAACAGAATAGAAGCCAGATTGGGCATATCACATTGGGCCTTCTAAACGATTCGTCTTCAAATCCCGTGCCAGTCAAGTCAAATATACTATCGGATACCTGTCGTTAGTTCAGTAAAAACACCAAAAATGCATAAATTTTGATCACGTAAGCCGTTCGGCAAGCCAAGCAGCCCAAAAAATGGATGCAACTGAACTGGATCGTCACTAAGTTTTTTCCTTTGTGCACCCGGATTTCCGCACTGTACTTGTAATGTAAACAGGTTTCATTTTTCTACCGCGTGCTGAAATACGAACGATACAGTGGGGTAGGAAGTACAGTGCATAGACTAACCATAAAAACGAACACGAAGTAGAACCTGTCAATTCCCAAATACCGCCAATCACGTGCAACTCCATCACCCTCCCGTCGAATCATTCCCGCTCATGAGCATGCATACAGTGTCAACTTATAATACCGTGTCCAATATCTACAAGTCAAGCTTGTGGTTTCGTAAAATTTTCACGTATTTTGGATCAATACCCATGCCCTGGCTTATTTTTCGTTTCAAGGAAGCTACTTTTCTATCGTTCATAAAAATAGGAGCTCAAGTTCATCGTCCAATTTTTACGTAAGTTATAGAGTAAATTTGCAGTGACAATTCACGAGAAAAGCGTCGCTTCGGTACCGAGAACAGTACATGGGGCGTTTACGTGTACAAACTAAACATTTTGTAAATAATAGTTTTGGCAAAAAATGAGCGTTTTTGAAATGAAAAACAATTTTGACTAACTTTATCAGTTACCTTCAGTGGTATCCGTCCCAGGTCAGTCCCACTTTGCCTGCTTATGAAACAGTAAAAAACTGGCCTGCGAATGACCAATGCAGATCTCGTTTATTGGTCCTAATCAAATGCCATGTGGATAGGTTGGTCTGCGTAGAAATTCACTGGGTAAGGAGAACTAGTCTTGGGTTTCTCATTTACTATTTAGACTTTCTATAGGACGACCACGTCGCCCGACTTCGAACGTGTCACAGAAATCTGCTGACTTTCGACCTTGTCCTGAATGTAGACTGAAAGAGCGACTGCAACTTTGCTATCAGGCTTGCAAATGATCAAAGCATTACCCCTTCGTTCGTAACGCAATCATGGCAAGATTTCCCAGCCCGATCCCATTTCTGGACGTTGGGTCACCTGAAACCCATTCCCTCGCAGTCACCACTTCAATAAACTATTTTAAAAAATGTAAAGATTAACTGGGAACTGCGAATTCATCCTCCATGTGAGTGTTATCACTAATCAATGAACTAAGTGATTCTATTAAACTATGCTTAGTGTATGCGACGTTCGATCAACAATCTTTTGTCTCAAATAGGCATACCAGTTTGAACTAGATGGACGCGTACTGTTGACGATTATGAACAGGATCATAACAAGGGCAGAATTCTCTCGTGGATCCTAAAAGGTGAATTAGAAATTGATGTTGTTTCAGGAGCTGTTTGGGGTCCCAGTTTATCCCTTGGTGTGAAAAATCAAATATGATCACTTCCGGGTAGATTCAACTTGTTGCCGTTGCGATTTCATACTGTTCATCACCGCTCAAACCATCCGTCAGCCAGGAAATATCTGCCCACTTTCTTTTCAAACTTTATTTCACCTGTTAGTGTGTTTAGTAAGGAAATCCACAAGTCATTCTAGGTGACTGTTCTACTTCAATGAGAAGAACATAAAGTACTCCAATTCATCGCTCGCGGAAGATGAGCTCGATATTGCTTCCCATCCGATCGATGTGCTTGGTCATCCTACCATGAGTAAAACGTTTTGGTTTAGCAAACCTGTAGAAGTACCATGTTATCAAAGGAGCTGACTACGATGTTTCAGGCGGTCGTGTGGAGTGAACTAATTAGACAGGAAGCACAGAAATAAACTTTCTATCTTGTTTTGTTGCTACCATATTCAATAAACATTTAAGCTTTATTTCCAGTCCCGTTATTCCAAAATGCGTTAGCGCAACGTGAAATGCGCGGTACTGTTTCACCTAAACGGCCAGAAGCATCCCGTCTTAAGGACATAATGACGAGTTAGCGAGCACGGAACTTCGAAAGGAATTAAAAGTTGCCTCGTACAGATTATAACACTAGAATGGTGACCTTCCGGACAAGGTGCATGTGTCGAACCATCAACGTGAAAAACCAGCAAACAGTATGTCTATCAGCCAAATTTAATATGCGACCTGTCATAATCGAGCGGTGAACATCCTCGCGTTCGGGTACCGTTTTTGCATAAGTCTGTAACCCGATTTTGGTTGCAAGCCACTTTTGGAATCTCTTTCACACCGTAGTAAGATTAATGTGGACAGTAAAAAAACAAGTGAATAAAAAGTATTCCTATCTGACTTAGCAGCCCACAGACTCCTTAGTTTGGATTAAATTTAATAACCCAACACTTAAAATTCCTCCTAGCTGCTATTCATTCCGTGATCTAACATTTCTATTGATTTTGTAGCAACAATTTTGATTGTTAGGTAAATAATTAACTCATAAAAACGGTAATATTTAGTACAGATAGAAATCAAGATATTTCATTATCTACGTGAGTCATTCAGTCCTTTTGCACGCGAAACGGTTCCATGTATGTTTTCCGCAAATTTGTTGCTCACTGCATCTGTCTATGATATCGTTTGAGTATCTCATCAATGGTCGATGTTCAGTGTCGGCATTTTCCAGATAAAATGCTTTCACCTGTTTTTGTATATCCGCATATTTTAAAATTTATTTACAGCATTTCTGTCGAAACATGTCCCTGCAAATCGCTTCACCGGGGCCACTGACGTTTCACATAACTGCATAAAGTCTATGAATGTGGATGACGGTATGTTAGGAATCACTGAAACGATGAAGATCGCACTGAATGGTAGAAATTCACTTCAGCAGTTACTTTGTTCTTCGTCTTTGCAGTTCCCATTGGGAAAGAGACAACGAGGTTCCTATGAGCAATAGGGCCTGAGGAAGTGTATGGAAACCTGGGAAAAATTTTCTTGTGGAAGAAGTAGGGTGACGAGTCAGAATGCGACAAACGAGCGCTAAACAGGGAAATCGTGGAATCCTTTCTTAGAAGGGTAGAGGATAATGAAGAATATATCTAAGGTCGAATGGATAAGAAATCCAATATAAGGAGAAAGATCGGTTATGATGTTTTAATACTAACCGGGTTGGCGAACGTTCAACGAGTTCGGCCAAAGTCTAGCAGTACATAACTAAATATGAGAAATTAACTGTAGGCCGCTGATTTGAACCAGCACCTAATTACTTGATGGGGTCGGTTCTATATAGAAAGCCAAAGAAACTGTACTGATCACATTGGGCTGAACGGCTGAAAGCCACCCATTCACCTACAATCAATTTTAATGGACCACTGTTGAAAGTTAGTTCCAAGAAGCCGGACGTTACTGAACTATCATTGCCCATAAGATATCATCTATAGTCGGCTATTATGACGGAATTTATATATATATATATATATATATGTTTATATATATCACCAGAATCTAATTTGTACTGTCACGAACTTGTTTGGAAGCCCTTCGTTGATGAGTCTACAGAAGCCTCGCAACTGTGACTCATTGGTGATTCCTTGACAGCTGATTCGGGCCAGTCTCCTAGTAACTCTTCGACAAACACAAACTGGATCCTGGTGAAATACACCAATTTGGAGTTTACTCTTATAAAGGTACGCGTAACCGACGAGCGAGAATAACCGTGAAATTGGTTTTATACTTTATAGGGAAATTTTATTCGCTCACCTTGAATCAACTTACAATTCATATACATTTACCTATATATGTATATGTGAATGCTGCACTGGAATCAGACTAAATTCGAGTATTTGTTCATTCTGTGGCCAAACTCTAACTTGGCAGGAGGTATCCAGTTGAAGTTAACGGGACATATACCACATCTTCCATCGAAGCTATCAGGTCCTATTATCTATCATTGTGGACAACATTCTAGAGGGTTTAGCCCAAACATTTTGATCGATCATGAACCCTGCATCAACAGGCTCTAGTTGAGATTGCTACACTTAAAAAAGAAAAAAAACAAGGAATAGTGAGAAATCGAGAGTAACAAATTGAACAACTATTTAGAAAAAGAAGGACTTCGGCTACAAGGATACAAGTGATTGCGAAGATGGACCATATTACCTATTGTCTCCATTTTTTCATTGGGAAGGAGGGGTCTCCAAGACCCCGATCCGGCATTTCTATTGCACCTACACAACTCAGTCCACTGATAGCAATTTGATACATTTTGCCGCATAATCGACTGGCCTGAGGTCTGTGCGCGATTGGCGCAGTCCAAAGACCGATCACCCAAGTCAAATGAGATTTATTTTTGTACCCTTCGTCAGAGGCTGCCTGCTTGATGTGTAACATAGGCGGATGTCTGGAATTAGAATAAATGGTTTAGTCCGAGTTAGCCAAAACAGTGTTAATCATCGAAGACGGAGTAGAAAAATTGTGGGACAAAGGTGATATCATTCGTGTTCAAGGATGCCTAATCATGAGTACATTTCATCATTAACAAAATGTACTCTTACTTTATCACGACTGAAAAGTGCACATCCAATCTGGGTCAGGAGTTCTTTGTAGTCGGAACAGAGTTTGGTAAACGCCGACGGTATCAAAGTACACTTTGATTTGTGGGAGCACGCCGTCTTCGACATCCCTCGAAATAAACAAACCACTAAGACAAATTAATGAACGTGAAAATTTGTGCCATATTCAACCAACGGGGTTAATTTAAATGTAATTTCGTATCACAAATTTCGCATATCACACTGCACTAAATGATGGCGATTAGCCATTATATGTAATGATATCTGTTCCCGCATAAAAATTAACGGTTCTGCTAGACACTAGGAGAACTTCAGTTTCCCGAAATCATTTGTATTATTTTAAATCCATATTTTTGTTTTAGAAAGCCAGTGCCGGTCATAACTTCTCGTAGGGCGGCTGTCGAACAACAATACCCAATCCTGTTTTCTCTTTCATTAGCATACAACCATTGCCAATTTGCCAAGGAGCTTCCACCACACCTTGGGGTGCAACAGATCAATGTTGGGGACCGCAAACCATTTATACGACAAGAGAAATAAACGCAGATAACAAAACAGTCTTATTCTTTCACGTGGTTTGATGAATAACTAACTGGATCACCTCCTTGTTTGCGGTTGAACTATTATTTATTCGTGTGCTTGCATTTTGATTTTAAGTAGTTTCGCATATGGATGAGAGAACAGAATTTCTTCGGAAGCTCAAGATGGGTTTCGTGGTGATTACCACATGTCAGGTGTACGTACCCGGGACTGTCCTGTTCAGTCAACCCTATACTTGTCCAACCCGATATTAGTTTTGACACAAGAATCTCATCCGAATAGCTTAGTGTGCATAGATAGTAAGTATATTTATGAACCACACTGACGATTTGTGGACGGATTTTGTAGGTCAGTCATTAACAGCCTTCAGAAAGAGGACATGTGGTCCGCAGACTTCATGTGACATCTTACTATTATCGCTATTGGAACGACTTGTGACCCAGTTGTTTTCACTTCGCACACGTTGTCAACCATGACTTCGAAGTTTTCGCTGACTTTCGAACGCGACTCATGGTCCTCCACTGCTTCATGCTGATGCAGGATTTTATCAATTATCTCGGGACCGTTCGGAATATGTAGTCATTTGTTATTTGTTCCAAATATGACAATTCTCCAATATTCGGTTTTGAGTTCCATTTTTGATTATATGGAAAAAGTCTTCCGATGATTCCCTTGGGCTTGCCCGTGTGCTAATCGATTGGAATGAGGAAAAAGACTGAATGCATTCTGATCACGAGCAGTCATAAGAACCAGGTGCTCAGAGGCCGCGTCATCAAATAGTGAAGAGGTATAGATACGATCCCGTAGATTGTTCAACAATCAGTTCATTGAATAAATTGATCTCAACTGGCTAAAGGTTCACAAACCGTTCTCCATGGAATGCGTAATTACATGCTGTTTTATTAAAATTGACATGTGAGTTGCAATGCACCGAAATATTCGGTTAGTCCGATCTGCTGAAATAAGGCAGAAACCAACACACATAACCTTTTGTCGATTAGTTTAGTCACACTATCAGATAGGTCCAGCCTGATCGATAAAAATTGTGCCAATCCGTACTTGATTAAAACAACTTTAGATGAATCCAAAAGTTTGCGGAAGGGGTCTCCTTTTCTGCTTTTTCCCGAAGCTATTCACCTTATTGTTCTTTTCGGAAATTGGTGGCAGTCGTTTGGTTCACCAGACTGTTCAACCGACGAACGTCATCGAGGTGGATGGGAGTGCAGTGGATGGACAGGTGAATCGACCTCGCGATGCCAACCAGTCGGAAGTTACCGTTCGAAGAAATTAATAGGACTATGACACAATCTTCTTCCAGCACACAAAAGGGCTGTGTTATCGACAGCCATAACCAGAACTCGATGTATAGTAGGGCTCTTCCTGCCCAATTCAGCGATTCAAGTAGTCACTCAGAATGGTACGCCCAACAAAGACAGATCGTGGCCCAAAAGAATGACAGCAAGATTTGTCAGCTTACGGTTAATTTGAGCCGAGAGTGCTTGGTTAGTAGGCAAATGGGTCCTCTCTGAACGAGGTTTGGAAAATAAGCATATACATAAGCCTCTAAGATCTGCGGAATGAAACTTGTTTCGGTAAGCAATAAACTTATGAATCGCTTGTTTACTTTCTGTAATATTAGACTTGTTATTTTAAGCAAATTTCAAGGGGCTTACAGCACTGCACGTGATTGATTTTCATTCGAAAAATGGACTTTGGAAATGGGAAATATAATCAGATTTGTCTACTGGTTCTCTCTTCAACCGTTAGTCTGATTTTCCAGGTGGATTGGGTGCTCAATTTCTTGATCGTATATGGTTTATATTTTGGCTCTTATTTCACTGAACCAAGATCCAACTGAATCCCATTATCCTTCATTATTACCTTGAAGACAGAAGCTGCTGTTTGAGACTCGTTCCATTCCAATGGTGCATGACCAGATACCCCCATAACTGCCGAGGCGTGTCCAGTAATCTATAAGATGAATGTAAACAAGAAAAATAAGTCTAACACCAAACCTACGGCAAGTATAGCAACAATGCAATGAGCATGGCAAAACGAAGGCAATCCGTGAATATCTAAATCAACCGTCGGGCACGATCTATTAATCGTTTTCAGTTAAAATTCCGCTGTCACGATCCAGGCAAAATGGAGACTCATTTACGGCCGCATTTCGTTCGGTGATCCTTGCGTGAAGTTTGCGGTACTAGAAATAGGTTATTAAAAGTCCATTTTGAGCTGGCACCACAAGTCGAGGTTAGACAAAGTGGAAGAACACATTTCAGATCTTTGCATTTGCGCCGCGTTTTCTTCGTCATCTTGCCCCACTGGAATTGACCTCCCATCATCCAGTATAGGTACAACTAAGCTAACCAAGGCCAGGAATCCGGAAAATGGTTTCAATAAACAGATGACATTTGAAAGTCATTACCCCTTTTACTGTCCCATAACATCCTTCTGTGAACATGCAGCAAAGTGACCAACCACTAGTCGAAGAACAGACATGAGATAAATATAGGCTATTGTACACCTGTATGCAAACGCGCATCGTACGTGGATAAAGTCACCAGCGATGTTCATGCAGTTAACGTGTGGTATTTGAAAGGGGGAATTCGCGGGTTTAAATACACTCATCGATGGTCAACTTTCACACTTGGAATCCCTTTGATGGCCGCGGCTCCCTTCCTGGAATATTTGGATGTGGACAGTCCGTGACGAACCATTGGCAAAATCAAACCAAAACTCCTGCTGCCGAACTATATCACTACTTTTTGGTAATAGAAATAGCAGGGGATAAAAGATAGACGGAGAAACAAATTTCAAACATGATGATTTACAGCAAGAAAGTGCTAGGATCATCAAGGGGGTTGCGGGTAATTTTGAATGAAACGGGTTTTGCGACCAACCTGAAAACACCACCAGTTCAACTGTGTCGCCAAAGATAGAAGTGTAATATAACAAGAGTGGAAGAATGTGTCCACACAAAATGGGTAGAGATCAGATAACAATACTATTCTCTCTTTTTGTTTATTTCCATTCATATCGAAATGACTTGCCTTTTCGTTCTTTATGCCCAATGCAATCAATATTCTCCGATGAATCAGGTGCAAAGCTTCGTTTTTTGTCTACTCGACTCCATTTAAGAACTTTCCACGGTTGCCATTGTCACTTAGGAATGATTTTGGTTGTACAATTGGATACTTTATTGAGGCTTATGCTTATTGTATGTCACCTTGCATATAAGTAACCTGGATTTCGGTCATTTTTGTCCGTTTTCGGAATACGCGTCGGACATCTTTATTCTTCACTGCTTCCCTAGTATTTGTGTACGTTGGACCTAAGCACCTTTGGACTATACATTCATTTCAACTGGAATTTGATCGATTTTATCAGAACTCTTGTCCTTGTTCGTGTTGAGATAAAACACACTGGCCAGTGGTCTCGGCGAATGTATATGATAGATGAACTTGCTGTTCTGATTCATCTGTAACCAGAAAGTGTTTGGAATCAGTCGATCACAAATCACTCCTGTTCACATCGATTGTTGTGCAATGACCTGGGCGGTCGTACCACTGGGTCAATCGACGCGAGACCCAGATTATTGATAAATCCAGTTGATATTTTCTTTCCTCATCAGTCCAGGATTCGGCAGGACTTGCTTAGTTTGAAAATTATTTGACTGGGACTGAAATTTGTTATATCCAATAGATTCCTGAGTATGTTCGAATTGAAACTACGAGTTAATTGACCTTTTCACGAATTTAGGCCAAGTCTTCCTATCACGTGGCTTCTTAAGAGGCAGATTAGGATTTAGGAATGCGGAAGGGAGCCGTGTAACCACAGTACAAGTTGCCGGAAACAAGGCAAAACTACACCATTACAATGCACTTCTATGCATCGGTTCAACACACATTTTTTTCAATGATTCAACGTGTTTTTGAGCCAAAGGTGTCATTTTAAGCTGCATACTGATGGTGATCATTTTTAGGTTTAGATGGCAACTGTGAAACATTGGACATCCACAAAACTTCCATGCTATACAGGGAGAAGGAAAATCAGTCTATTCATGAGTAGGAACCCGAAACACTAGCAATGGATTCATTTCTTCAGATATGGTTAAATCTTGATCCCAATGGAAGAAACATTTCCCAAACCCGCTAGCGCCCACTACGGGAGAGGAAGAAACTGGTAACTGTGAAATCAAAACGTTGAGTGGCACGGAGTTGCGAAATCTCACCAGGTCTGGTGTGACGACAGCGAGTTGCCATCACGTGAAGATGAAGGTATTGCTGACAACTTTGTTATCACTTGTTTCGTTCAGCCTATTGAACAGACGTGTGGGACTGAATCCAGAATAAAACTTATTGATTCATAAAACATCTGACTAGCTTCACAAGGGGAAGAAAAGTCAAGTTATTTAATCCAGACGAACTCATTACCCAAAACTGGGTGTTGAATGCAGACACGAACATGGAGCTTGGAGAGCTTTATTCGCCAAAGTAGAGACGGTAAGATAAAGTTTCTGAGTTAGCAGGTAATTGGAAATGTTCAAGCGAAAACCTTGAAGATTAAAATCAAACAGGATTTTTTCAGTGTCTATTTTTACAACCTTTTTATTAATCGGCATTCTTCATGGAACATTGCGACTGTCTGCACTACGTTTCTTTAAATAGCAACGCTGATGGTAATCAAGAAAAATAATGGACAGACACAAATCATTGTCAGATACTGGAATGTCTTCGATCCCGGACTATGCAGCTGTTGGCTTTCAATAGTGAAAATCATGATCGATTTTATTTGCAATATGCACACATGCCTCAATTAAGCAAAATTTCAGTGTAGGCATAGCTTTGGGCAAGTGCCCATCCACTTCGATGGCCTTGGCAAATTTTTGTGAGTCTCTCCAGAGTCTATATTTTTGGGCCTCTTTTGCACTTCCTGGGGGAGAAAGCGCTGGAGTGACCGACAGGGACATCAACCACTGAATTGGCGTCGAGGCTGAGAAGTTACTTTCGGTTTTAGCCTTCATTCGTGTTTCTTGCCTTCTCGGTTGTTGGTGGTTGCACACGCTCAAAACCAAAATCGATTGTGCCATTGCCGCATGGCCTGCCTGCAGAACTTGTGCCCTGTTAATATCGGAAACACGAACGAAAATATCCACAAAACATGTACGTTACAAATACAAAAACAACAAGCTTGTAAACTTCTTGTTTATAATTTTTCATTTTTTTCCAATTTTTTGTTATAATTCTGTCTTTGTTATTGTGTTGTAACCATGATCGTTTTGAAGCCGAATATATATATATATATATAT
>LUCM01007432.1:74892-106127 GCA_008360955.1 Fasciolopsis buskii
TGTGATATCTCTGGATTTCACCAATGAAGACTATTTTATCTAAGAAATAATCGGATATTCATCGATAATTATTCACCAGTTTTCACGAGGTCTTCGCCCTTCGGCTTAAGTTGCACCACTGAGCGGGGCCAAACAAATTCAATTATATTCAAAATTTCGTTGCCATCAGCTGGTCGGTGCTGTTCTTAATGCTGGTTCCCTTAACAAGCCGGAGGTTGGAAATATCGAGATCTCGACCCACTGGGTAAACAATTCGAGCTTTGAAAGAGAGTCGTTTTTGAGCATTCAAACACATCATAATAAATTATCCTGAGAAGACATTACGCACAACCGAAACGAGAGTTGAAAATGAAGGGATTATGGAGAATTTCTATGCTCAATTAAGACTCATCATCAAAACGGGAACCGAGACAATAGGTAGCATGACGGGTAGTGGACCGGCAGAACAACAAGCAACAAAAGTACAGATAATAAGCCAGCAAGCTTAAAATGAAAAATAATACCACCAAACACTGATAGGTGTAAGGATACACAATCTGACTGATCATTATATTAAATAATACAGTTATCATTGAATCAAATGAAACAATGAATTTTTCGAAATAAAACGTTAGACGCAAACAGAACTCTTTCGGATATAGCTCGCAGTCTGCATGACGGCGGAATGATGGTTGGCCAAGATTGTTAGTACAAGAATCTCGAGGATTTTTGGAACTTCGTAACGACAACGCACGCAATGTTGCATGTGAACTCATAGTTAACCAAATAAACAAAGAGTTACTAATCCACAGCTCAATGTTTTTTACCCAAAGTGATCTTTCACCGAGGTGATGCAAGATGTGATTACGGGCTTCGATAACAATATGCATATGACAGTTGACACATGCGCTATGGTGCTAGAGAAGAGAAATATTGAAAAAACACCAAGTTGGGAATTAACCGTGTTCGGTGATTCTGTAGCAACTGCATACATCACTGATATACCGTTGGACAAAAGTTTCTAGTAGGAAGATTTGGATTACGTCAAATACAATATGGGTGTAGAAGGGATTATGGTGTTACCTTAACTGATACAACAAAAGTCTTTGTGTTGATGTTTGTTGTCAGGTTTTTGTATGGACGTGAGGGTGGGTCCGGAGCGTGAAGCAACCAAAATTGGTCCTCGTTGACGAACAAAGTGGAGGATTGGAAGACCGATTGCTGCAGCTTCCGCAGTGCTTCAAGATCAGGCGACACTTTGCTCAACCTAGATGTGACCTCGTGACCTTATACTGTCCGAAGTTTGCGTAACATTCACAGGTGTGAATAGTCTGTCAAGATGTGAAACAACTGCGCTATTAAGATGATAATTGTTATCAGTGCTACCATGCGGGTGTGCTCAACGGATGCGTTTCTAGACAGGCCGCTGTTCGTGCCCGCATACACTGCCACAGGAAATTAAGAATAGAATATAAAACGAGAGCTGCAGAATCAAGGGACTTATGTCTTTCACATGACTGACATACGGGCGGGATTTGGACTCAGGATGCGGAGCTTGGCTGCGTAGAAGTTATTGTATAGCGCGAGTCATTCTTCGTGCATCTATCATCGCTAGCGTGTCACCTTGAATGGCAGAAATAGGTATACGCTTTCTTCCACCGTCGCCCTCCTATGGACTTCCTATCTGTCTCCAACATTTATCGAATTAAACCATTTGGGAAGCCATTTTTTATGAATACTCTTCGGACGTCTGCGTTCAGTTCGAAGGACTTCTAATGCATTATTCTTTTGTCTGGCAATCAGATCTATTAAGTCTCTCACATTAAAGTAAAAGCTGTGGAAGTTATGAATGCCATTCCAAGTGGCTTTCTTGTGTAATGATCGCCGAATTGAGCCCGTCTCTCGCCTACTTGGTGCGTCTAAGAAAGCATTCACTGTTCAGTCCATCCGTTAGTGAATTCAAATTTTGCGTGAGCGAGCTGAACATATTCAACAGTGGTTAGTTTTAGTCGAGGGTTCGAGTAAACACAAGATATCATCCACATAAGCGTTGTATAGGATAGATCGATTGTTTGAAACGACTCGAGTGATGCCACTTCAAGCTTCGACATGAAATTCAGCATAAGCGGACCTAATGGGATCCATTGCTAGCCCGTCTTTTGATGGTAACATTGATTAAGATTAAATGGACGTTGTAGGTACAAAAAACAGTAGTTTTCAAGTCCATCGGAAGACTGTCGCTAGCCATTTTCGATTAGTCACAGAGGTACGATTGTACTCCGTGATCGGAAACGTTGGTAAAAAGGGCAGTGACGTTTAAAAGTAAAGCATTCTCGTCCCTTCATATTTAGTTTCTTTCGCGGAGTCGATAGCTCAATGTTTGTTTCGAGACACGTTTTCTACCTTACTGTCTAACAGGTTCCAGAACCTAGATACCATTTGGCCACAGCATGGAGGCGAATCGCACATGTCGAATAGCTCAGAGAATACGTTTTTTTATTACTGTTGGTAGCCGTACAAGTATCGGAAACAGTAATTACCGTAGCGATATTATTCGAATGTATCGAATCTATGACTTTATACCAATGTCTCAGTCGTCAAAGATACAGGCAAATGATTTTACTATCTGCTGCGCTTATATTTCCTCCCCATTTGCTGCATATATGATTGTCATTCAGAATAGATTCCATATTTCGTATACATAGTCGAACTGTTCAAAGAACTAGCTGCACCTAATCAGTTTGATACATAGTCTGCATTTTTCGCAGTATTCTAACCGTCATCTTTATGTGGCTTTATAACCACTCCATGTATGCTAAGAACAGGAAGTTCCAGGAGGGCGCACGTGAGAGCGAAACCGGTATACTATATTCTGTCCATAATCAAAGTGACACCTAGCAGATATAGCATGACAAAGACTGACTAGCAGCTTATCATAAACATTGCTAGACGCAGCAAGTCCGCATCCACAGTTCAAATCACGCCCGGTATTGCATCATGGTTGAAAAGACAAAGTCCCGAATTCTGCAGCCTTGTTTATTAATCATTCATTCACATTATCCTGTTGGAAAGTGTTACATCGCGCGACGAACAGGCGCTTGTCTAACGCATCGTGAAGCACTCACCCGTGGTAAGGCCATGTAAATTAAGTCACTTAATAGCGTCAGTGTTTCACATCTAGACACAGACTAATCACACTGTGAATGTGACGCAAACTTTCCGGACCATGTATAAGGTCAGAGGTCAACAATCTAGGTTGGCAAAGTGTCGCCTCTTGAGCATCCGGAAGCTGTCGCAATCCGTCTTCACAATCCTCCCTTTGTTCTCAAAGACAATTTGTTTGCGCTTCGCTCCCTGGCCACCTCGTCCAATACAAACTCCTAGACAACAAAACAACACACAAAACATTTTTGTGTATCAGTTAAGCATAGTAACACCATAATCCTTCATCACCCCATATTTGGGTATTTTGACTAATCCAATCGCTTCTATAGAGGAATTTTCAAGTAATATGTATGTAATGCATGCGTAAGATCACGAAAACGAGCTTTCGCCAACTTTGTTGCTCTCAGTGTGCTATTGTAATTCCAAAGAATGGGAATCTTTAAGAACTAGGTTTGACTCTGCCTACCTCGCAAAATTTACTGCTGATCGAGAACTGTTGACAGAAACACAAGTCACACGACATTCCCTATTAACCTTCATTTCACATAGACCTTGAGTGGCAACTGTCTTTAGAATGCCTCGATCAGCTGATTGTTTTCACTGCGGTACCGTTATGATGAGCCTACGTGCAAGTTACTTCAGCAGGCCGGTTAAACTACAAAAAGACTAAAAAGTAAAAGATATATATAATATAATATTTCTCACCAGATCGAACTCTGTAGCATCAGGAGTGTGCATGGAAGCTCTTCGTCGAACAGTCCACAAAAGAATCCCAACTGTGATTCGTTGATAATTCTTTGTCATTTGGGCTGAGTCAACCTCAGGAACGATTCTTCTGTGGACTGTTCGACGAAGAGCTTCCAAGCACACTCCTGATGCTCCGAGGCGATTCTGGTAGAAATTATCAATCATTGGAGGTGTACAAGTATGTGGAAGTTTGGGCAAGAGAGCATTCGGTACGCAAACCCCATTAGCGACATAACGCGAAAACCGTCGTGTGCTCCCTGGGCAAATTTTGTTACGGCATCCGGGTACTCTTCTGCTTCGAATATATATATATATATATATATATAAATATATTGCGACACAAGTTGGCGAATAAGCTCGTTTTCGGTGATTCGTACGCATGCCATTACATCACTATATACCTTGACAAAAATTTCACTATAGGAAGGATTGGATTAGTCAAATACAAATATGGGTGTAGAAGGGATTTATGGTGTTACATGCTTAACCCTAGACAACAAAACAATCAACACAAAACATTTTTGTGTATTCAGGTTAAGCATGTAACACCATAAATCCCTTCTACACCCATATTTGTATTTGACTAATCCAATCCTTCCTATAGTGAAATTTTTGTCAAGGTATATAGTGATGTAATGGCATGCGTACGAATCACCGAAAACGAGCTTATTCGCCAACTTGTGTTTTTTCAATATTTCTCATTCTCTAGCACCCTAGGCGCATGTGTAACGTCAATTTGCGAATGCTTCGAAGCCCGGTAATAATCGTCTGCATCAACCTCGGTGAAATCATTTGGTAAAAACATTGAGCTGTGGGATACTCTGTGAACCTTAACACTGCATTGCTGCATGTCGTTTACGAAGTTCCAAAATCCTCAATTGTAACAATTTGGAACACATTCATTCCGCCTGTCATAGGCTGCGAGCTTATATCACGAAAAGTTCTAGTTCTGCGTCAACGTTTTATTCGAAAATTCGATTGTTTCATTTGATCACTGATAACTGTAATTCATTTAAATATCATGCAATCAGAAATTGTGTATCATACACCTATCAGTGTTCTTGGTGGTATTGATTTTTTCATTTCTAACTTGCTGGCTTATTATCTTGTACCTTTTGTGCTTGTGTCTGCGTTCCACTACCCGTCAATGCCTACCTATTGTCATCGGTTCCCCGTTTTTGATGAGAGGTCTTAATGGCATAGAAATTCCTTAAATCCCTCATTTTCAACTCCTCTCGATTGTCCTATCTCCCTCAATTAATTGGTGAATGCTCAAAAACGACCGTCTCTTTCAAAGCGCCAACTGTTACCCCAGTGGCGTCGAGATCTCCGATATTTCCGAAACCTCCGGCTTAGGTTAAGGGAACCAGCAAAGAAAGCACCAGACCAGCTGATGGCAAACGAAATTTTGATATAATTGAATTTGTTTGGGCCACGCTCAGTGGTGCAACTCTAACGAAGGGCAGAAGAACCTCGTGAAATGGTGAATAATATCCGATTAATATCATTAACTTTCTTAGATAAAATAGTCATTCATTGGTGAAATCCAGAGATAGTCCACAACAGTTTTATCATTTTGGATCCTTCTTCAAGTTGAATATTTGAGGCGCATTCCTAGCTTCACAATTATCAGTACCCTCTAAGATTGTTCTTGTATAATTTTTTTTGGAAATATCTGGCATTATCTCTGAGTCAAATGATATTTCTGTTTGCCATGGAGAAATCAGCCCAAGCGCCTATCGAATAATTAAGTAAATTAGTTATATTTGTTGCCTGGACAAATTCATAGCTATTAATCATAATGAAATTGTTTATTAAGCCAAAAGTGTTACACGTCTAGTCTATTAGATAAAAAAAATACCATTTTAAGCCTAGTCGTAGTCGTGTTTCTTCTTTGCCTCGTGCATCATCGCGCGCAACTTTGGATGAAATCTGTTCGTCGTTAGGTTAGCTCCACTGTTTCTCTCGATTCATTACATGTTTGCCTACCATAGCGCACCTCATGTTTGAACTTTCTTCACAAAACTCGTTAATTTTATCTCGTCTGTACACAAAAATGCCTTTTGAAAGCTGCTGGCGTTTCCTTTTACCAGTGTTATTTTACACGCTGCTTTGGCAGAACTGAGAACATCATCAGCATCATCATGGATGCGTCTCCCACTGGCGTTGGAGCCCTGCTGGAGCAAAATGGACATCCTATATTGTGCATACATTGCCTTCATAGTCCTAGGGAACGAGGATGCTGTCAGATAAAAAGGAGGTTCCATCTGTATTTTTTCCACTCATTCGATTCTCATTCACTTCTCACTTACTCTATCGTGGTAGATCATGAGGCGCTAAAATTTCTCTTCATTGCCACGGCTTCAGTGGCAAAATGTTCTACAGCTATGGTTCAGCAATAAAATGTTACTCTTAGGGTATGCTGCAGCATCGTAAGACTGAGCGCATTCCACTCACAGTCTGCATTTTCTATACGCCGGCAGTGGCCAAGCGAATAAGGTTGTGCCGTTTGCACGTGAAGGTCGCGGGTTCCAATCTTCCCACCGCCGGTCAGCTTCCTCACTTGCCAGCCCTCTGCTGGCCGCGGCCCCCTTCTAGAAAGATGATTTATATCGCTATTTTATTAATAAAAAGGAAGTAAAAGATAAAGGAATAAAAGTGGTTTGTTATGACGTGTGCGCACTCATTCAACAGCTGTCTGTTAATCGACTGGACTGACTTCATAATACTTAGAACTCCCAAGTTATGTCGTTTTACTTTTCTAAATGGCCGTAAATCAAATGTCAGAGGTGATCTTTCTAAATTTTCCAAGCTTTTAGTTGATACTTTTACAACTGTCAATGACGTGTTATGCTTCAATCATCGTCCAGTTAGGCTTCTTGCTTCTTGCTGCATGCCGCCTTAGTAGAACTATATTAAGAACATCTCGACCCACAGTAGCGAGAAATTTAGCTCGACTAATCTATCATTAGCCTACAGTTGACAAAGATTGTAACAAGTCGCCATATGTCGCCATGATTTCGCGTGAGTTATTTACTCTCAGATCGAGTAGCAAACTCCCTGCTCTGCCTCACATGAATATTGGCCAGATGTTCCGACTGAATGTTGCCTACTTTTTCTCGACTACGTATTACGCCCTGGCGATAACTGGTTCACATTTAATCAGGCCAAATTTGTATTTTAAGATATCAATCACTACATATATTCCAATTTTTGCAACGAGGCAGGGTCATGGACAACTGAAACGATTTCGGCAGTTTGAAATTAGACTATTGTTTATGATTGACAGACTGACACCATGTACTAACACCTCCGTGTCACTCTCAGACAAAAGGCATGTGGAAAACATTTTTTCATCCATTAAAAAACGTCAAAAAAGTCAATCAGTGCTTAACTTGGTCTACAAATCAATAATTTCTTAATCCAGCTTGCTGTTCCCATCCAAGTCGTAAACGAAAACAATACAACGGACTTGATCAAGGTCCGTGGAATTCGGATCGATTTACTACAGTCCCAATTTCCAGAGGACACTTTTATGGATTTAATGAAATGCGATAATTGAAAGGTTTTACATGGAATCAATCGGAAGTGGGACTCGATCAATTTTTGGATTTCGCTAATGGTTAATCAAGTAGTAGACAAGTTGTTCGAGTTGTTCTTACTTCTCTGTCCGCGCTATTTTTGAAGGTTTCGATTCTGCTTTGCCTGCCAGTAGTTCCATCAAGGACTGTTAACCAATGGAAATCACTTGAATATCCGCAAGTCTGTTGAACAATGAGTATCCTGATTACAGGAAATCGGAATTTCACTCAGGACGTGTGCGGCGGTTTTGAATATACTTGATTATGTACTAAAATTTTCCCACTATATCTACGATTAAATGTGCGTGTTTCTTGCAGATAGCACACCGTACATTTGCGTCGCTCGTTGGCATTTGTTTCGCCCTTCGCAGTTAGCCGCTTTCGGATCACGTGCGCTGGCGCGCGCGCGTTCAATACCACCACTTTACTGACCAGCTTTTTGCGTCGAACACTACAGTTTTCTAAATTCAGAAGCAAGTCGAGTTTCACAACCCCTTAACAGTGCCTGTCCAAAGTCATCTCAGCACGACTGTTTAAGGTCGAATTGCATCCAGAGGTCAAAGTCAGGCATAAGGCACAAAAGCTGCTACAAATATTGACAAGAATGAAAACGACCGAAGGCGCCCTAACAGATCCACTTCGAACGCGGAATAAACCGTCTGAGACCACTAGGTCATGCTCAGCGACCTTAAGGCTTCGAGAATCAGCAGTGCTAGTATTCAGAGAAAGCACCTTCATCAAGTCTAACGTGATCGGAAATGTGAGACTTTTGGGGAGTTTTCGGGCTTAAATCCTTCGGACGGTTTTCACCTGTGCACTTCGAATTTCTGCCTGATCTTTTTTGTCCATCAAAATTGAACGAAACAGGGTTACTTGAGAAGCCGCTATCGCCTTAACATCTTGGCATTATTTACGCCTGTTACTTAGTGTTAAATGCTTAATCGATCCTAATCTATAATATTTGTTAATAGAATCGTATGCTTATTCCGGTTCCCAAGGTTGTGAGCTAGCGGACAGTAACCGTGCAAATCAGTGATGGATAGGTGCAACATCATGTGGTGAAGTTCAACAAATCTTTCAGAGCCTGCTCGGTAGCGTAATGGCTAAGGCGTTCGACTCAGAATCGTTCGTCCCGGGTTCGCGTCCCATTTCGGACGTGGTGGATATGCATTGCTAATGATTCCTAACAAGGATGAAACAGCTGTACAGTGCTTAGATGATTTCTTTATGGTGAGTTGAGCGATGATATCACAATGTGAATCATTTCATGAAAACATTCAATCTCCTACTACTAAAATGTGCAAAGTTGGCTTTCTCGGCGACAACTGACCTTGTTTAAAATGGCCAACTTAATTTTTCTCACAATGCAGTGCCGCTGAAACATCTGGAATCCCACGGTTTTTTATCAGGCCCCAAATATATTTTGGCGATGTACTAGGAGACGCACGTCTTCTTGTCACCGTCATTCGGATTAATCGATACGGAACCACCGAACCTCAAACTTTTCAAATGCTCTCCTCGCTCACTGGACAAGCATTTCAAATCCAACTATACAAATTCAGCTAAATACGCAAAAACATTTTCGGCCGCAACACCAAACGTGATTAAGTATGAACTGTGCTACTGAATGCCTGTGCAGTCTGATACAAAATATAAGCACCACTATAGCCTAAGATCGATCACAACATTGTTCGCATGTCACGCATAAGCATAGGTAATATAGATGTTTGTAACCATAGGGGATCAAGTGGAAGCTATTATTCATTCATGGGTGCCACAAAAAGAACCAGCCACGGACAACTACATATGCGCAAGACGTAAATCCCTGAATTATGGTTGAACTTCTTCCGCTGACACTAGTGGTACATGCATGGTGTATTCCGGAAAAGCAAATCGTCCAATCCAAAACATATATCACGTCCAATTTGATGTGCACCGTTTTGTTCGGTCCAAAATCAATAACGATATGCTGTGAATCTGCCAATGCACAAACAGAGTCGACGACAACGGTCTGTTTTATGTGATAATCGTTCACACTCACACAATGGGAATGCCGAACCTTTTTGTTCCTCACAGGAATTCACATATATGCACCCCTCTTATCGGCTACTTTGAAACTCACACACAAATGTACACGCTATTTGAATTAGAACATTCAAGATGTATGAAAAAAGGGATGAATGATAAAAGGACCGAATAAGGAGCAAATAATTACAGGATTACCCGTTGTTTATGTTTAGTGCTAGCACGATGTTTCACATTTCGGCAGAGTTATGAATAATTCGCGTTATACTTTAATCTCCAACCGAAGACTCACTGACATTCCCGTATGCCATGGTCTTCAATCAAGTGGGATCAAACTTCCAAATGGTCTGGTTTTTAATTTTACCAAATCCCGTTCCCGGAACTTTAACTTCCATTTTCAGGAATGGGGTCGCGCAGTCTAAGGGCTGTCAAGTCGGAGAATTTCCCCCGATTTGGGAGGACTCGAACCCGCGATCTCTGAGTTGAAACGTCACGACGTTCATTGAGCTACCACCAATGACAGAATTGTCATATTCATCGTTTTAGACAGCCTATTTGTGGAGAATTATTCTTAGTGCGAAGTGTCTGGCACTTTTGTCGAAGGGCGTCTTTTATCTTTCCCTTTATGTTCCTCTCTAACCTGCTGTTAGGGAGTATATGCATGCGACACACCAAAATATCAATCAATCCAATTTTTGGAACCATTTTCTCTAACAAATAAACCGTTCGTTCCACAGTGATTTCCAAAAACCACCGTAAAAAGTAAAAAACACACATAGTGGAAACATAAAGTCTTACTGGGCGCATTTTTTTCATATAGCCACATAACTGAAAGTATTGTTCGGGTTGACATCAGGATTGTTTAGTGGGTCGTTTCAAAATAAAACGAGTACAACAAGAAATTCCGATCGTGATATTTGATGTTTGTCTTGGGTATTGCCTAGATTCTGTTCGAAATTTGTGTTGATCCATCTAATTTTGTTCTAATTATCAAAATAATAAAGGATCTAGGCTAGTTGAAAAGCTGCAATCTTTTTATTGTAAATTAAAATGTGTTAGGGAAGATTTCTTGCACCTTGTCAATATGTTGTTAGTAGTGCCAATTATTCAGTCTACATATGCAGACCTTTGTATTATCGATAAATTTCACTCATTCCTATCAGTACACTCTAAACACGCTAATTCCGCACAATTGAAATCGATGCTGAATTCAAAGAAAATACCATGTTCGTTTTGCACCCGAGTTGCGAGTTATTCCAAAGTGTCTTTTGCTCAGTTCTTGCGGAAACTGTTGATTTGCTTCATTTTAGCTCCTCTGTGAGATCAATATTGAATAATTTGAAAGGCCATTGTCTTTCGATCAATAGTTTTGACAAACTTGTCCTTTAAAAGAATCAGGAACGTTGGCACTCGTTCGGTACCCGGTGTTTTGCTGTTCTTCTTACATTCTGCATCAGCAAAACTGTAAAAGTATAACCACCTAAAGAGCAAAGCTTTCTCCTTTCATCATTCTTGATAATTTTTAGTTTCAAGAACTTGTAAAAACCAAATCAACAGACCAACTTTGACTGTGTTGCGATATTGAAGCTGGAAGTGACCAATACATGTTATCGCACTCGTAATCTATACATACTCATGGGTAGCGATTGCCCGTAAGATGCCAAAAATCGAAGCAACAATTTCGAAAGCTCCTTGACGACTTAATTTTGCATAAATGTCAGTAAAATTCTGATACGTTTTCAAATTCTCAATGCTGTTTTGTTTGTACAGCACCAAAAATTCATACCATACACCTTGTGCTGATAAAGTTAATCGCTGAGGGTCAGGATGTCGTACAACGACGATTCTGACGGGCGTGTACCTCGTACGACGGGCAGTGTTTTTGTGTTCCGGGCTAGCGAAGATGCAATGGAATAGACGAAGCAGAAATAGGGGATTACGAAATGGTGGACTAAAACGAGGGAGTACAAATTAAATCGGTATTGTACGAAATACAGCAAACGTACGCCTGACACGATGAAACAAACTGGTTTAATAATTCAGTTAAAATCAGCTCGAAAATTTCGAAAATACTATCTACAAATTTCTATCTCCGTTGCCTTGTGATGTTAGATTTTTCCTATACATTCATAAAATCATATATGAACTAAGTACCATACTAATTTGATTATTGCCTTTCGGTTCAACTGTCTCATAATCCATCGAATTGTGCTTTCCATTGGACGTTTATTTGTATATGTCCTGTAATTAACGTCTCCTGTCCCCTCGGTTACCACCGGCGTAATAGGAACCACCCTATTTCAACATAATAAACGGCACTTTTTGGTCTGATTCGGTCGAGGTGCAATTTATGATCAAACTGAACAACTACCGGTAAAACTAATCTCTCCCGTGGATTCGCGCCCGTTCGGCAACTGTCGAATTCTGCACTTTTCTCAAATCTCACCGGTGTTTACACTGACATCACAGGATATTTTGTTGTTGTCCTTGACTTCTCCATCGGACATCGACAAAGAAGGTGGACAACACAGCGGAAACCAAGTGTATGTTCTTGACGTATTCAAAAGGCTGGAGGAATTGTCGAACCTTAGCAGTTGTGGCCTGTTTTTAGCGAAAGCACAGAGGACAGAAGATACAGTCTAAAGCTTTGTAACCCAAGCCTTTGAACACCGGGCAGTAAAAGCCTAGAACCAACTCCCCTGGGGAAATGATCGTCTCCAAAAAATGCGAAAGAATTTGATGTCCGACTTGAACATCATTGCTTCGAGTTTCACCGAACCGCCCCAAGCCCAAAATAACAACGTTGCATTCAATTTTCTGCTATCATTCAAAGTTTAAATTTTTCTTTTATCCGTTACTATTATTTATCCATTTTCTATTCTATTTCATTTTATTTCCCTTAGCTTTTATTTATTTGTTTTGATTGTCAATATTTGCTAGGGTATTATTGATTCCAGTCTTAAGAAAGGTTATCCACGAAAACCGGAACGTCGATAAGTCAACAGCCATCTCGACCACGCTGTATCACTGATCGTTAAAAGTTTGCATGCTGTTGAATCAGTTCAAAAAATTTCCTGTGACCTACCCTGTAGGGCCACTGTTGCTAGATCACTTTGATCTCAGTCGAAACGCATTAAGCCAGCCTCCGCTATCTTTTTGATGAATCATGCAGGAAAAGTCATCTGAGCTAACCAATTGACCATCTTTTAAACTAACGACAAGCCCAAATCCTTCCCCTCTAGGTGACCGAATATCTTCAAAGCTCCCGAACACACTGGAACACATGCTATCGTAAAACAGCATGACTGCTCGGGAGACCAATTGCTGTATGAATCTGAGCTCACGGAAATGCTAAAGCCACATGTCCGGTGACTTGGACTAAATAGCAAGCTGACCGATGGTCGATGAACTCGGAACCGTATGCATGAAAAAGGAAAAAAGACTACAATGATTACGGTGTTCTTTGAAAATATTGCTGAATAATGATGGTATGGTGAGCAGATCTCATTTAAATACCGCTAGCAAATGAGTACCGCGATCAATTCACTTAAAATGAGAAGTTCATCAGAGTATGTGGAATTCAGTTGGACAGAGCGACCTTATTAGGAGCGAGTAATTGCCAGTGAAAATAGAGATCCCCCATGGATCAGAATGATGAAAAACTGAAAGACTTTCGGTCGAAAAGAATGATGAAAATGTTCAGTGGTAGATCATTTCCCGCCTGCTGCGTTAAATTGTAAGTCCGTGGTTTTTCATAAAAATCACAATAGATAACATTACTGTCATATTGTTCTGACATTTCAACGTTTGTAAGACGTTAGGTGTTTCAAACAATCTTCAAGTTTACTTCATTCAAGCGTCGGGGAATTTATTTGCATTTGTGTTTTAATACAAAATACTCGAAACAGTTGAGCTAGGAACCTTGCCGCAGCCAACGATAGCTATTGCGCTCAGTGGAACACGACATGGCGAAGCAAAACTGCATGTCTTTGTCGGGCGGCTGAATGGCATACGCAATCAAGAATGGGAAGTGGATTTAGCGGGAAGTGATACTTATTTCTGTTACTCCGCCTACTTTCATTTAATTGAGTCAATGAGCGTCAACAGAACCCCGGGTACATTACGAATCATTGGTGACTATGTTGCCTTAGTGCATATACTATGGATTATTCGGGGTTTTATGTTCGACACGAATGTAGTCGTCATGCATTTACGCTTGATCAATCAGCTTAATGAAGAGATATTGGTAAGGAGACATGTTCGATATTTAATGTGATCTTTTTTCATGCGCCTGGTTAACTTTGCTCCAGACGATAAGAAGTAACGAAGAAGAATTCGTTTCGTGAAGGAAGTGATTTCGCGTTATTATCATGTTATGCAAGGGAAACAAAGATCTTACAGTCTTGCAGTTTGATTGTAAAACTTGCATTGAGAAAGACTACCCACGGTAGTCGATACGGTGGTGCGTTACATCTATCAACAACGCTGTGCTATTAACATTATATCATTCACAATTAAAACCAGCACATGGCGCATTGATTTTTCGATACACCCCTTACATTATTTGGTCCTGATATTTAGGAACTGGTTACCAATCGCATTGCTCTGGGAAAGAAGCTCGCCAACTGGATCAATCACCGCACATTCAATCAACATTGTCTTTAGTGTAATGTTGTCCCCAGAAACAAAGATCATATGCATCATTTGATATGCCTTAATCTCCTGTTCCACCAAGATTTCCAGTTATCCGTGTATCACAAAATCACAAAACACTCGTCCATTGTTCTGCAGAAAGTACTACGCTCTACTTCATTCTCTATCCGAAATCGCACTATCTAGCGGTTAATCTTAAATATCGCTTATTACCATCGCATGTCAATTATCTCTGTATCGCGTGACCAATAAGCGCCGTTTAGCTCGGTCATTCGCGCAGTTCATGACAATGCCGTTCGGCGGAGAAGAGAATTTCTCTTCTATAATCCTTGCATATCAACAAATGAAGCCGAGTTCGTGATTTCGGAAGCGGTTTACCAAAATTCACGCCGAGGAGTGAATTTCTTTAAGACTGGTATCTCACAATCAGTCATCAATATCTGGTTGGAATGTATATAGAAGTAGCCCAATGCACATGTGAAAATGGCAGCCGTCGATGTCATCACAGACAATAAACTATCCCATTTAGAATTTATAAGTTGTACTGGATTTCCAAGTGAAGATCTAGTTAATCTACAATTGGTTCCCAGTCAATTCATCCACGATACGGCTGGCTTTGGGCTTAACTTTGCAACTTTGCAGTACAAATGGTGTCGTATGCGTAAGCTCGAATGGGGCAAAAAATCGTTCTTACACCGAAAGAAGTGGTTGGGATAAACGAGCTCTTTTACTCTAGGAAGTGAAATCCAATCAATTTGTATGTCGAGTTGAGTACTGTTGTGCATACCGGATGCCCGATTATAGGATATGAATTTAAGATTTGTAAGGTGACATAATAATAAGCGTGCACTGATTAAAGGTTCAGCAAATACAATGGTAATACGTTCACCTATTCTATACCGTTCAGAAACGTGGCCGCCATGAGAGAGGCATAAGAATAACGTCGGCACTTGATTATTGATGTCCTGATCATGTTTATGGGTCATGATGGGAATTGTATCAATGCCAAGATTAGGCCTAGAGTGTTGAGTTGTCGTGCCCATCATTCGAACGAAACACCGGAGTAGCTTACGTAAAGATGGATGGGACTCACATTACGGATGAACTGGTCTTGGTGTGTACTGTTCACTGAGGCAATCCTAATGGGAAGGGCGATAAATGTGGTCCACTTATCACTAACGGTGTTCAGGTGGATTAAGGGTCTGTCAACCCAAAAATGCCGGAGGTTCAAACCCCAGATCCTCCGGTCACTTTGATGGTAGACGGTAAATCGCTGCCGTCCGGCCTATTGCCACGCCTGACCTGCCGGCACCTAATGTGGTCGACATCACTCTAAATTTCAGGATCAAGGTTACTGGCTTCTCTTTCTCAATGCATTGAATACTAACGCCTGTATGGCATGTCAGAGCATCCGACTGAAAGTTGAGCGACTGTCGGAACTATAATGAAACTTAAAGTAAATAGTAGTTGGCATATCTACACTTTAGTACACTTGGGTGTGACAAAATATGATGTATTCTGCCCAGGAGTCCAAGGTTTGACTAGAAGAATTTACCGGAACTCAAATTCGAATCCCTGCCAACTGCTCTGTTTACATTTGACCAGATCGCCTAATTCGAATTTGCACGTGTTCACCTGTCTAGTGATTAGAACGGGTTTCTGCGGTAAGTGTCTATTGTAACTAATAGTATTTTCACCATGTTTTTGAGAACTACTCCATCTTCCACTGGGCGCAATGCACGAAGATTGGCAAATGTTGTTTGGAGCGAATGGTCTGACCGCTTTTTGCTCGTTTCAAGTTTGACCATTAATCACCGTTTTCTTCGGCATAGTGATCCTTGCTATAAGACCTTTGAGATGTATGTTGACAAGGGTTGTGATTTCTTCTGACTAGATCCTTGAAATTGGGATCACTTGGGTCTAAAATTAATATCGAGACAAGCATACAAACATTTAACAAACGGTGTTTCTATGTTCACTCGTCTTCTGTTATTTTTGTTTTACAATAACCGAACGACAAACAATCAATATTAATTAGTATTGTATTTGAATTGGTCTTCAATTGGTCAGTCACCTGACCTCACTGTGTACTGAGGCATATACCTGAATTTAACTTATCCGTATCAGATGAGTGAAATCCCAATACTGCTGTTGTTCTGAATTACCGTCCCTCAGCTTTAGCGAGTTTAATAATAGTTACAATTCAACCGGTAGGTTTCATAGACGGAGTCGAGATGAAATGAACCATCTGCAGTGAGTACTAATCTCGTCTTGGGTACATCAAAAGCAAATAGATGGACTGCACTGTTCACCAGCTATTTGGAGGTGATCAACGGATGATCGGTGAGTCACAACAGATAGGAGCATGTGTCGGTTTCCCTCTAAGAAACGCAATTTATGGTGAATCACTTTGGGCTTTCTCGGTAGGGCTAGTATGAAAGAGGGATTAGTGACTGTCAGTAGACGCGGAATGACGTGCTTCTACCATAGGTTGAACATTTTCCTGCGTCAAAATTTGTGGTTTCAAAAAAACAATCAAACCAACTGCGGTTCAGCCTACGAGATTGAATAAAATTCTATAGACATGTTGTTCTCTGGGCACTCCACTTCAGACAGATGAAGCCAAATAGCTCTAGGTCTAAAATAAGTGAACGTAGTGGCATCGATCATGTAGCGCACCTCATAGTCAAAAATGGGCCACCAGTCACTGCTCCTACTCGCCGACTGGCACCGGACAGTTTGACATTCGTCAAAAATGAGTCTAGCACTTTATTTGTTAATGGCATTGTTCATCCTTCTCACAGTCTTTGGGCTTCATTGCGTCATATGGTTTTAAAGAAAGATAGCATCAGCTGGCGATCATGTGGCGACTATCGATCACTTAATGAGGTCACTGGTTCTGACGACTACCCGACATACACAACATCACAGTGACACACCATGGTACCACTGCATTCTGCGAAATCGAATTGATAAGAGCGCACCTCCAGATTCCAATAACCGTTGAAGACGTCAAGAAAACTACTGGCGCGGCAACATTTAACCTCACTGAGTTTTTTCTCGGATTGTGTCACGCTCCTCGGATATTCCGGAGGTTTGTCGATAGTATTACGTTGCGTTTTCATCGATGATTTATTAATCGCGTCATTGGACATTATTGAACCCAGTGACGTAAGGAGTGTGTCGAAAAATCGATGCGCCATGTATTGTTTTTTTCATTTTGAATGATATAATATTAGTAAAACAACGTTGTTGGTAGATGCGACTCGCCAACGTTTCGACTACCGTGGGTAGTAATCCACAAAAAAATAGTTGGACCTACCCAACAATTGATGCTCACGTTCAACGTTTATGTGACTAACAAATCTTGGTCATTCTCGCTCACGTACTCCGCACGAGTGGTTTTCGAAGATGAAATCGGTAATAGCTAAGACCATACACCTTACATACCCGGATTCGTCTGCTACATTTAACATAGTAGTAGATGCTCCAAATTTTGCTATCGGAGTGGTCCTGTGACAGTTTCTAATACCTGCCAACGACTGGAGGTTTTATCTCCACTCTTTACTCCCATGGAAACGAAATATAGCGTTTTGGTCGAGAACTGCCGTGAATTTTTTCGCCACGCAGTCAACGTTTATTATTGCATCTTTCTCACCGGCCACGAACCTCTAAATATACCGACCACACTAAGTCCGACAGTTACTCCCTACTAGATGTCAGACATTTGGACCATATATCCCAGTTCAAGAGTGGTTATTTTCACATCAAAGGTGCTGCAGATGCGCAATCACATAAACACGTTAACACCATCATGTCCCGGGTTCTGTATTGATATCTCACGGTTGTTGCCCAGGCACGGGATGAATGAGTCCCGGAAGAAGCTCAGTCGTCTTTGCTCCAGTCTAGTCAGGAACCGCTGGCTGGTACGATAATCTGCGACGTATTTACTTATTTACCTCTGTTGGCCTCTCGTGTCTGATATATTACACGGATTTTTGCATCCATGTATCGCAGCTGATCGCTGTACGATACTTGTGGCTGTCCATAACTAAAGAATTTTCCTAGTGCCAACGATCTGAAGTGCATTTGTACGCAGCTTTCCTCATTAGTACTTTTGTTACGTCTGATGCTCGTTTTGATCACATCAGTACAGGTATTGTTGCCCCTTTGACGAATTCACACGAGTATGCCTATTTACTAACGTGCATCGATAGGTTTACTAAGTGACTGGAGCTATTTCCATCTCCGATGTCATCACCGAATCAATGGCTTGAAAACTCGCAGAAAAATGGATAGGTCTACATGATTGGCCCCTACCGTCAAGACTGACTAAAGACAATAATTTAAACATGATCTATTCTGTTCCATCACCAGCATGCCGAGTACGGAGTGGATCCACACGATCACTTACCATCCGGTATCGAAGTATTTAGTCGAACGCTTTCAAAACAGCTCTCAGATCTCACGAGAATCTCGATAAGTGCAAATCATTAAAGCTAATTATACTCGGTATCGGAACTTTATTAGGAGCAGATATCCGACGTTCCGACATCACGAGTGTCTTGGATAATTATTTACACCACAGAGTCTTGATTCACTCGCTGTACGGATATACGCTACTCGCTTGTCCGCGTGCATACATAACCTTCCGGAGCAAGCTTATCTACAGCGACAAGAAGCGTACGTTCCGAAGAAAGTTGAAACCTGTTCCCATCCATTCTTTTGTTGATTTGGGATGTAAAACAATACAATAGCCCTTTGAATCCTCATTTCAAGCGATTTCTTATCACGGTAACATCCGCAAGGCTGATCGACTCGGTTGCCTCCATACTGCTGCCGTCGGTCGTCCCAAAGTCGCTTACATTGATAATAGCCCACTGCCTAGTCATGCTAGATTCAATATTAGTCCTTCACAGTCTTCGGTGACACTTCCTTGTCGCACCAGCCCCAACAACCGCCTGTACTTCATGCGACTTCAAATGAGGCTAATGTCTCACGTTTAGAGCATCAACCATTTGGCACTGCTAGGGCTTTGAATGAGGGCACTGCCTGTTAGATCCTCCAAGGACCCGTCTATGAACGGGGCTTCCGGATCACGTTCCATTCGGAAGATCGTTTGTCCGGGGGGTTTTGCCATCAGGAGAAACATGATCTTCGAGCTATATGCGGAAATAACGAGTGCCTATTTTATGACATAAATGATATTCTTTTTCCGCTATTACTACATATAGTTCACATTTGATTCTTGTCTCTTTCCTTTTCATGGAATGCGATCTATTGGTTCGTTTATTGAGGCCACGAAATCTTCTTATAATTTCGGCCACCCCTTAGGCTGTTCCCTTGCGAACGTTCCAATATGGCTTCCGGAATTTTTGGTTATTCGCTACTTCTCGACATCCGGATCGTTTCAATGTGGCGTTGTCCGGATAACGGTTTTCGTGATCATGCCACTGAAAGAGAAACTGGTTCGTGATCGACTGTCACGTCATGGTTCCTGTATGCCAACAACTCTGCTAGTCAGCACCCTACATAACGTCTGAATACGTTCACATGGCACGGGTAAATTCGTTCACGCCGACGTGAGTTCTCACAATATGATTCGTCCTATTCACAATTCCATAAACATATTTTTATCGAGAACTTCTTCATCTTTCTAGAAGAAGACTTCTATTTAGACATCTTTTGGGGAAAACGGACCATTTTCAGACAACATTTTTTACGCGATCTGATTGGATGTCCGATTTTGAATCCGCGGCTTTTTTGATTGCTTTGTTTTATCAGATAAGCGGACGCACAATGATGCTAGTGCCGCACTTTCCAGAGCTTTTTTCGAATCACGCATACTCTGTCGTCATTTCTTTTGTGGATTGCTTTCAAATACATTGTTGCATCGGTGGTAATTTGGTACCATGATACACAATAAATTCATCACATTTGGTCATTGGCTCGAGTCTGCTATTTTACCAACTGAAGGGATTTTGTTAACTGCGGTTTCAGAATCTGCTAGGAGACAAATCCCAGGGGCTGCGCACTGAGCCTCATCTATGACAAGTTTCCGTTCTTGTTTGGATAATTCTTTTTAAATCCATCTAACTAAGCTAGTCAGATTGTCAACATGAAAAATGATACCTTTTCCAACTGGGCATCCAATGGGTTAACTCATGAATAAGAAGTATCTACAGTAGCACAGGGCCGGTTCGACGGTTATCGTCACTCATCAGATATGCACTGGGTACTTTCTTGTCCAAACAGATAGCCATTTAAATCAGATTCTGGTGCCAAAACCATCATCGGAACGTGCAATCATAGAGATGATTAAACAGGAATTTGTTGGATGCGCATAGCTGATCAGTGGCAGTCACCGAGAAACCGGTGATGCGCTTCTGGGAAATTTTGTTTTTTCATCCCCATGCAACATTACGTCAAAAAAAACGGAAAACTTTGGACCATGTGTCCTTTTCTGTTGTTTGTCCATGAAAGAAAACCTATTTCCGAATCTCCGTTATAGTTTACAAATAGGCAAACCATCCACGCACACTTCTAATGATTTAATTAGAAATGTGATCTCAAAAATACTACTACTACTATTGATAAAAATCCGAATTGGACTTCCCACATTTCCACCTGTGTAAAGAATCTCCAACGGTTGTCATTTCAAATCAGGACGCTTCGATACTACAAGGTGAAACAAAGCATCATCTCCCGATTTCCATATCAACGTGTTTTTTTCAATCCTTCTTTACTGTTCTCCTGTTATTTTTCCAAGTTTACTTAGAAAAGACGTTAAAATTGTTCACCGGAGGCTATCAGTTATTAGCCGTGCGTCTTTCATACCACTAAGTGAATTGTCCTTCAATGTATATGATCAGCACTTATCAGCATGTGAGAAATTTGCTCACGAAATTCTTTCAGATTCCACGCATCACCTGCACAAGGGTCTTTCAAAGTGCCGCTCTTATATTTCAACGCGACCCACTTTTCATGCCATATCCTCAAGAATCAATATCTATGGGATCTACACTGTCCCATATTTAGCACGCGTTTTGACAAATCGTTACCGTGGTTTAGCCAACTTCCTGAGCAACCTATTATAATGTGCTCAGATCATTCCTTGATGAATTTTTATTTCACATTTGCAAGGTGCTGAGTGCACCTTTTTCTTATTTTGCCCGACATATTTCGGACTGAACTGCGGCATTTTTCGTACACAAAAGTCTATACAATACAATACAATAAAATACAATAAAATACAAATAGATGCTGGAAAATCTTACAGACATAACTTCAGGACTGTATTAGTAAGAATGTCTGCAGCAGGATTGAATTGGGACGGAAGGATGGGAAGACACGGATCTTTCACGTTTTTGCTGGGAAGAAAAATCGGTATCTCAGAAAGATCGGCCGAGGTTAGTGCAGCACTGTAGTTCTTCAATTGCGTGATGGGCGATCATCAAACCTTGGATAACTTGCTTGTTCTCTTCAGGTTCCAGGACTAACAGTTTGCCGTCAAACTCGGTTAGAAGAATTTGTGATTAGGAGAAGTGTATCTGATCTAAGTCACTGTTAGTCGCATCGTGAGTCGGTCATAACGCAACATGTATACCAGGCCTGGAACAAACCAAGAAAGAAAACCCCCGAGTTTTCTCCAAATAACTTGGGGCCGAGTGCTGAAGGTGAAATTAATGATTCTGAATAGGTATCAGCACGATCGTGATTGTTGAAGTTCACGATCAGTTGTACTATACTCAAACTACAGACCAGTCAAAAACCAACAAGAACCGCTGCTGCCGCTTTTGATTCGCAAAAGCAAAAGCGATAGCCTTTACCGAAACACTGGTCTAATTACGTGTCGTTCATATCAATAAAAAAGAGCGAATGCCTACTAAACCACTTGCAAACGTCAACAGTGCGATCGAAAATTCGGGTAGAAAGAGCAAACAACAAGCTGAACACAGTGCACCTCATCAAGTCAACCGAGAAACAGAAACCAAATTACAACTTCCGGTTATATTAACTGAGAAAAATAGTCAATTCAAACTATTTCCGTAGTAGTAGGAGATTGGATGTTTTCATGAAATAATTCACCATGTGATGTCATCGCTCAACTGACCATAAGGAAACCATGGAAGCACTGTGCAGTTGTTTCATCCTTGTTAGGAATCATCAGCGTCGATTGCTGTGCATCAGCTGCTCGTAGTTGTACAAATCACTGACGAACTATGATGTGGTGGAGTTCAACAAACCGTTCAGAGCTTGCCCGGTGGCGCAATGGCTAGGGCGTTCGACTCAGAATCGTTCGTCCCGGGTTCGCGTCCCATTTCGGATATGGTGGATATGCACTGCTAATGATTCCTAACAAGGATGAAACAGCTGTACAGTGCTTAGATGGTTTCTTTATGGTGAGTTGAGCGATGATATCACATGGTGAATTATCTCATTAAATTATTTCGTCTGAATAAGCAGACATGAAAACTAGTAATATTACTACTGTTTTATAGTCTAATGAAAGTTTGCTGATCTGACCAGCAGATGTACTTCCAAAATCAGACCCTAATTGAGCATGTATGTGACCTCTTTCATACCTGTTTTTATCAGGATACACGGGGATAAAAATCTAAAAGTGATGAGATCCAAATAAAAAATTAAGAAATCAAATTCGACTTTTAATGCCATATGTTTACCCGAATTCATACCAGCCTAACAGAATGATAGGAACAATAAAATCTGAGGTGAGCCTAGAAATAATCAACAAAACAGAAAATCAACAAGGCACGAACTAACGGGTGATCTCGACGGATACCCGAAATAAATTTCCCGTTGGTTTTGTCAACCTTTCCAGAGACACCTGAACACTCGGTACCTATAATTTAAACTCGACAAACGGTTTTGAATGCAAATAAGAAACGAAAACTGAATTATTAGTCATACTAAAGTGCGGTTGGATGATTGAAAGAGTGTGTTTGCGCAGTTAGACTGTATTCCTTGTGTTGGCTGCAGTAACGTCTTATCTTTTCCCGCTTTTGCAGATCCACTACTCCCTGTTCCTCTTGGATGTTCACCCTTTTTATAGAAACTTGTAACTCAGAGGAAAAGGTAGCGGTCAGTGAGGCTTTCCTTGCTGTTTAACACTGAACGACGACGATGATGATGATGATGAGGAGGAGGAGGAGGAGGAGGATGGGGCGGGACTTAAATTTGATCATACAGAAAAGTGCCTGGATTAGACTATGCGGACGATATTCTGTCTCCGCGTAAAAACCAAAGTAACTGGCAGGTTTTTTCTCGTCTACTTAAACATTACCGATGTGTTTCGGATGAGTTTTACTTTTGAAGGATTGGAATCGCTTGAATACGGACCTTATGCTTGCAGGACAGAAGTTGGATGAAGTATAAAGATTCGATTACTCGGGTAGTTGTTTTCTTTATTGCATGCATCACGCATGAGTGTAGTACTAGGAGGAGGTTATATTGCCGCTGGAGCCCACCACATGGGCGAACCGGCAAACTTAACGCTGAAACTTCGAGTGTCAGACAACCAGATGAGGTTTCAATAGACCAGTCTTGGTACTGAACCGGATGACGCCAGACAGCCATTTACGATTAAAGTGAGTGGCTCTGGGATTTGAACCTCTGACCTTTTTCAAGTGACATACGTTCAACCCACATGATCACTGCCGGCCACTAGGGGGTCGAATATCAGATGAATTGCCTTCGTGTATACAGAAGGCTCAAATTGAGGTTACCAATTTCAGACATCTGTGGCATCCGCATGACACTCGCTTATCGGTCAGTGGTCGAATACACATAGCAGCAGTGAGGTCGCTACTGTTTCATGGCTAGGAAATATGACCTTCGCGAAAGGAAAACGCATGAAGACTTTCGGCGTTTAAATACCGTTGCTGTTGTAGTGTTGGTAGAATACGGTGGAGGGTTTTCCCCCAATAACTCAGGTTAGAAGTTAGATACTGGCTCTCAGGTTTCAATGTTTAGCGGCACTGAATCTAAGTAAGTAACGGCAGCTGGCATATGTTTTATGTATACCCACAGAAAGAATGCCTCGGCGTGCGCTGTTTTTCAAGAGACAGTGGTTGGACGATGAGCTGACATGATTAGTTAATCACATGGACGGAATCGCGAAGGTCAAGTTCGACTGGCCGTTGGAGTTCACGCGGTTCCTCTCCTTCGCGATGGTTAGAGACAATACGTGGTATGACTGAATGTCGCAGTCACCGGCAATCTCATTCGAAATCTTTCTTCTCCTAAGTAGCCATTCAACTTATCACCTTCAAGTGTTCTTTCATTGTTTCTGGCCTGCAGCTTCTTTGAGCAGACAGTAATGTGCAATGGGAACTAAAATCAGAGCACTTTAATGCTAACTTAACGACTATACAAACTGAATTAAGCTGAACACCACAGCATGCCTAAATTTATTTCAGATTGGATTCATAAGACATTCACAACAGGAGAATGATTAAAGCGTTACATAAACAGTATGGCTGCACCAAATGCGATAAGACATGGTAACCAAGCCAAGCATGTTTATTCGATATGACCTGATGCACCGTGGATACTGGAGTTTAAGAAACGAACGGCGAACAATTCATCGATACCCAGGGTTTTTTGGTATCCAATAATTCCAGTCATTAAAATTATTTAGCTACTGAATACAACGGCTAGCCGACAAGGAGATATATATAAATATATATGCTGTGAACACAGCCTAACGGGGGAATAAGACTCATGCGTCGATGTTGTGCTCCATTATGCTTAGTGTTGACGTTTCGTTGGTTCATGTTATCCGACGTAAAGTGCTGGTGTCTTGTCCTGAGATGTTTTATAATTGCACCAATCTGACGACACGATAACGTGCCTGCAACACTGTCTCTCTATTGAATTTTTTGTTTTGGTCAAGATTGATTTCTTAGATTACAAACTACTGACCATGAAGGCAGCAAATCTAGTCATTTTACTTCGTATATAGCTCAGCAGTGATGATGAATTCGACCGACGGAAGACTCTCGTCAGCCCAATCGAAATTTTTCTTTGTTATTCCGGATAGTTTGACTGCCTAAACTTTTGCGACTAATTCAAGTTGACGAATGGTGACTGGTTTTAAGGTGAACCACTTGGCTTGGGAAAGACCAGCCTATATGACTAACGTAAATTCCAAGGAACCTCAAAGTTATGCTGTCTCCTTGTATCCATCATTGGACACGTCATAAAGGACGTGCATCTGGATGTTTATATCTGGATGTAATTGTCTGTGAGTATAACCCTGGTGCGTTGACCGGTTTGATCTTCGCGGGTAAATGCTTTGCGCCTCCATGTTCTTGCTTCTTTTTTCGGACCGTAAACGCTTCGTCTTCACCAACTCCTGCTCACGGCAACCTTGGAATAGATGTCTCATTCGTAAGATAAAGACAAAACCAGCCTAGAGAATCATGAATATAAGTCGTCATCATTTCCACAGTTAGGAACGGGTCGATCGTAAGAACGATACTGTGGTAGTGAGCACGCTTTTGGATTCCTCTTGACCCATGACTCCTCAATCAACCAAATATCCATGAGAAAATAACCACGAATAAGTGTCAATAACCGAATTTAAATTAAGCCAGAAACCAACACCTCATAAAGTTTAGAAAGGAAAAATACGTGAACATAGGAAGCAATTTCCCAAAGTAAAGGACGAATGTAGTCAGCCGTCGACGGCTGACCGGCAAGCGAGCTAATTTGAAAGGCAGTTAAGGTGCCGTCATTCCCTGGTAGATGTGAAGCTTGGCCTATAATGAAACGATTGGTTCATGGCTAGGCGTTCTGATGACATTGTTATGTGGGTTATACGGAAACGCCACTGGTTATTGGTGACAAGTCAGTAGCCAGCCAGTTCACTGGTTGTTTTCTGGCGCCTTATTGTTGATGGATCTCCGAAGAGTTTTGATCCTCTGACAAAAGTATGCAACGAACTAAGTGAACAAAAATGATATACATCCGCGAGGATGATTAAGTTAGCTTTTGATTAATTATAACACAGAAAGGAGCTAAAAACGAGGCCTAAATGAAAATGAAAAAACGGCACTGGGCTGGCCGGACCAATCACGCTGCAGCGGAGGCTTGTGCGGCCGATCGATTTCTGAAAAAATCAAGAACCCCAGATGGAAAATTTGGTAAATATGCGTTCGATAACTAATCTGTGGCGATCGAAATAAATTTCACCGACGAACAGTAGAACGGATCCGCAGAGAAACTCTAGGTGGCCAGTAACAAAACCCAAGTAGAAGTTGCAAATCGGGACGTCCGTTGGCGCACCGATCGAGTCAAGATATACTTCGAGCGGTACGCGTGAGAATCAGCTTTTTAGAACCCACCGCAAATATCGTTATATCAGATAGGAATAGATTCATAAGCCTTTACGAATTTGCAATCTGAAATTTACCATTTTCGTAGTTGGCATGACCACGGCCACGGATACTAGGTTACCCTGGCCCTATTCGTCATTCCGTTCCCAGTTGTGACTCAGTGAATGATACAGTGTGGTGCGAAAAACGAAATGATGATTAGGAAACTGTTTAATAGATGGAAACAATTTTTTGGCAGCAACGATAAATACCAAATCGTATTTGGAGACCATGATTCAAAGCTCCCCGATGTCACGAACTATACTGGATTGCCAAACTGCCCTCTATCTCGGAGGAAACTATGTGTAGTGTCGATTTGTTCATTTTACGATTCCGTTGGGAATAACAGAGTCAAGCATGCTAAGCCGCAGGGCATTCAATGCAATTTGGTAATCGTTCAAAGTACGCCATTCATGCCCAACTGAGAGTTGTGGTAATATGAAGACAGCTCACGGGTGCTTCGTCTATATTAGGGATCACCGTAGTGGGTAAAAGAACCACAAGGTATTCGCACAAACTGTGCATTTCCGCTAGACGACACGTTAAAAGTGACAATCTGCACAACCGGTGAGCTGCGCCTACATAAGCACTAGCGTCCCACGATAGCACAAGAGCACACGGACTGTGGTTTAGCACGACACGAACACACACTGAGGTTGGAGCCATAATAGTTCGGCTTCGAGTCGCACAACGAACGGGACGGGACTGCTGCTCCCATGAATAAGCAGCCACACGGAACGGAAAAAGCGCGGAATAAGAACAACTAGCCAAACCCGCTAGCGGAAGAGAGAGGACGAATACAGCACACTGCCGCGCGTTTATTGGTCACCTACCAATACAAGTCAGAATTCAAGTGAGCTGTGTTGATCAAATAGTTTAGTTGAGTGAAATCGGTCGATATATGAAATGGCCAATCACAGAACCAGTTTTGATGAATCTCTTTGCGGACGTATAACAATTTTTAACCACGCAATAGTAAAAATAACGGCAGTTTTAAAATAATGCGAAAATGGAAAATCAACGAAAAGACTAAAATCTGTGGAACCAAAAACTTCAGAATGGTTACCGACCATGACAGTTGTCCAGGATGGCCTTGGGTTAGAAATTCAAATATCCAGGACACGCAGATCTAGGGGCCTGACCCGGTATCGCCAATAGAGCAAAATTCATCGCGCTCGAAATGGGACGTAAATTAGAGACGAGTTACCATCAATCTTATCCAAGTCGGTTTTCAACGGTTTAGTGACCAAGACGTTCGACTAATACACATCAACGTCGGGTTCGTGTTCAAATCCAGAAGCGATGGATGTCCTCTGAAATTGTATCCCAACAAAGATGAAATTGATGTACGGTGTTTTCGTGCGTTCTTAAATGTAAAGCATTTATACTAGCTGAAGATACATTTGAGCTGTCCATTTCTGTGCATTGGTTTGGTGCTTTGAACTTAGGTAATCTTTTGCACTCCTCTCCACTTCAAGTTACCTTACTTCGACGACTGGCCCCCTTTGTTTTGTTAGCAGTGGCCCTCATGTAGCCTGAAGTGTCCCGAATCCATACTGTCCCCTTACCACTCGGTATTTCCTCACATAGTTTTTGACTGATCACGATCGGCTTTCTGGAATACCGTGAATATTAAATTACAGTACATTGAGTTGGTTATGGAGATAGCCCTATCCTTATATGAGAATATTGGCTTGGATGTTTCTTCTCAGACAGAAAGCCGTCTGACCTAGAATATGCGGACGACGTTTGCTACTGAGTGAAGATTCAGGTAGGTCTCAGGTTATTCTCGATCATCTAAGAGAAATTGTAGATATGTTTTTATGCTGCGTGCACCTGTGAAATGTAAAATGTTGGTTCAGCACTGGATTGGATCAAAGCCGAACCACGTTCTTGCAAGGGAACAGTCAGATGAGGTGGACAGATTTAGTTACTTGGCTAATTGTATCTCACCTGATGATCGTATATCGGAAAGTGCCATTGCGCGCACAAAAGGCTCAATTGAAATTCACTAACCTGAGGCACCTCTGGCGCCTGCGTGACATCCGGTTCCCGATCAGAAATCGAGTACACATGGCAGCGGTGAGGTCGGTGTTTGTCCGAGGCACGGTCAAGGAGAATAGAACAAATGTGAAGAATTTTGGAGTTTGAACACCGTTGTTTTCGCAGCATTGGTGGAGTACGGTGGATAAATTATGTGAGTAACCCAGCGTTCAAGCGTGAGATATTAGGTGCATATTCCAGTCTTTAAAACAGACAGCGAATCAGAATAGCTGAGGGTGGTCGACACATGTTTCGCGAGTACCCAAAAAAGACAGTCTCGTTGTACGATGTTTTTCGAGTAAGGAAGTGGTTGGGAGATGGTTCGAGGTAATCCGTCGATCACATTGGAAAAAAGTATGAAAACTTTAACCAGTGGACCGGTTCCCCTAAATCCAGTTATACTACCGGGTTGAAATCCACGAGATCCCCGGAAAGCGACTGCTGGAGACAATTTGCAGGGTTCTTGAATTCGAAACCTTTCTCCTCAACTTGCCATTTTACTGCTGATCTGCTCTAGTCATTAATCTTTTTCCGTTTGATCAGATGGTTCTGTGAGGTAGCAACCAAAATCAGAGCAGGTCGATACAAGGATAGCGGTTGCGCAAACTGAGCTGAACATTGCGAAGACCAACGTAATCTCGCGAAATTCATAACCCGACTGTTTGAGGAAGCAAATGGAGGTCATAAATCTAATCACCAAGCCACTAACGAGAAGTAAACCCCTCGGAGGAAAAGCAGACTAAGGGCGACCTTATGGACAGATGGAATTCTTTTTGTCGACTGATTGAGTATCCAATTCATTTTCCGAAAATTTCTAAACTTATTAGCATGAGGTTGGCCGTTGATGTAGACAACACGAGAAGTAGAAAAAAAGAGATTATAAAAATCCACAGGAAAAAGATAGCAACATGCAGAATATGGAACTGATTGTGTCAGAACCACGCTCGTTTCAAAATTTATCGAAAAATTCGATGCGTTCTGTGTTGTATTATATTGCTTTGTACTGCATTGACGTACTGCAATGACCGATTTTGCAGGCATAAACTTGTATTTCAACAATAATATAACGAAAAGTAAGACTTCTCAGATGGCCGAACCGCCGGAAAAATGCACTCGACACTTTAGTTATTAGATAGAACCCGTTTCATTGAGATAGAATATTTTACATTATTTCTATTTTGTCTTATTTTATCTCTCAATTTCGTTATTAATGGAGCCGTAGTGTATGTCAGTTTCAAAAAGGGAACTGCCGGTAACAAAGGACTGCCATACGGTGAAGCCGTCCGAGGATGGAAGGGAGTGAACCCGCGCCGTTTATATTGAAACTGTGATGCTAACCACTCGACCCGCTCCGAAATGCACCAAAACTTCAGAGAGAAGAAATATTATATCATTCACAATAAGAAGAAATAAAGCTTCAAATGTGGGCGCCCGATCAAATCGCAAATCTGGTACTCACAGACAATAGGAAAAGACAAACGAACGGCAAACTAGACACTAAAAGCTTGATGAGTGAAGCAGAAATCTTCTTTCAATAGCACGAAATTATGGTCCGTATAAGACAGTTGCACGTGCACTGTCGTTTTAAATTCTTATGGTCCGGTCGATGGAACTTGTGATTTTGTTTGGTGTTTGTTTCCTGCCCGCTACATTACGTAGGCAGTCCGCAAAAACGAAAACTGACATATCGATTAATTTCGCAAACGTTCAACAACATTGCTATCACAAAACGTGGCGTAGGCATTTTCCAAAGCAAAGCATCCATCCGTCGGATACATCGATGTTGGCCACGGCAATCACAGTTTGGTTCGATTTGACATCCGCAGATTAACACAGTTCAGGCGTTTGTGTACGCATGTGAACGAGCAACCATGAACTAATTAATGACTTCATTTGTTATATTTTTGTGACAGGCGTTTACTTTTTTCGGTGCTCGTCTTTTCAGTTGGCGTTCCCCACTTGATGATAGCATTTTTAGACCGTATTTCGTCCGTAAAATACTTCCTTCATAGAATTTTATAGAATTATGTTGGTCTTCTCAATGACTTGTAATTTAATATTCGCAATATGCCAAAAAGCCCATCGCGATCAGTTAAAAGCTGTGTAATGGAAGATTGGGTAGTAATAATGCAATATGGATTCAGGATACTTCAAATCGCATGACCACCGCAAACCGAATTGAGATTAATGTAAGACGAAGCCGAAATATGGAAAGGATTGCGTACTTTCCAGTCCGATGAAGAAAATGGTCATCCTTATCGCCACTGGCCTTAAACTGTGAAGTATGCAAGTACACATCCAATGCTACCTAGAAACTATCCGTATTTCAAGTCACTGTTTATTTCTCATATCTGAGTTACCTAAGTAAAAACCTCATCACCATTAAGGTCGACACAATTTCATTGTTCCATTTAAATTGAGGAATCTTTCTCAAGATTTTCGATTTTGGGTTCATTAGAAGTTGCCCTTCATTGTATGTATGATATCGTATAAGGGTAGGAGGACGAAATTATCCCCGAACTACAAGACAGGTTTCACGGTTATTGGTATATATATATTTCTTCACTCATCAATATGTATATATATATTTATTTAGAATTGAGAAGGCGTACACTGAGTTAATACGTTTATCGTGACGTTTCGA
>LUCM01007433.1:0-18984 GCA_008360955.1 Fasciolopsis buskii
ACACACACACACACACACAAGCATTTGCTCGTACACAGACAATAGACACAGACAAATCAGATATGAGCTAGGACAATTATCAAGTTGGAAATAGTCCAGCCGATATAACCGCAGTTATAGACAGTCCAAACGAGGTAGACTACCCTCATGGGCGCCGCTATGAAATATACCCGCCTAACAAATTGCGACTGCCTAGACTGTGTGAATGATATTTAGCAGTTTTCGACTAACCAACTCAATTTAATGTCGGTTGCATGTGTGTGTGTGTATATGTATGTGAGTTCCTATTTGTGATGACTGAATATAATAGATGAGATATGATGAACTGGACAGCCAAAGTAGAGTAAGCATGCAATCGACTAGATGAGTAGTAATATCAATTATGTGTACGGTTCTAATTGCGCTTGCCAATATAGGCAGTCATAGACACACCCATTAGCACACACACACACACACACATACAGACACACACACGCACGATCACTCAGTCCTTTCTGGTACTGTTTAGATATCTTTGGCAATACTAACTCATGTGAACAACTTATCCAACGCTTGCGTGTACTCCGGTTGTGTAGTTTGGGCAGCAGCTGTTTGAAATTTGAAAAGCACACAATCTCTGTCCCGTCGGAATTGAGACCGCCACACCTGGAACAGTTTAAATATTCAAAACTAGCTAACTGAGGTGGGAACGATTTTGCAAACTTGATGATGAAAAAATTCGGGATTATTTTTCACGGGAGTTTGTCCATCTTTGGGCTAATATTGTGAGTGTTAGAGGGGAGCATTGGTTTGCCCGAACGAATCCGTAAGCTTTGGAATAGCCGAAAAATCTGAAAATGATCGCTATTCTATGTGAACTTGAATGGTAGTCTTCTTACAGGTTCATCCTTTCAACATTTTGGACTCGAAACCCCGGCTAAGTTGCGAGATTGTAAACTTACCATTTAGTTATAATAGGAAAATTTGCAAAAGGGAAGTCATCAGACCGGGGACATTTCATTTTCGACGATCACACAGACACAGTTTTCGACAACAATATTCATCTGTTCCACATTCAAATCGCACGTATTTGGGGTTTCGTTCATTATTGCCTTATTCCGAAGACAATTAAACAAAATAGCTAAACAGCGACTTTTTCGCGGATTCTGACAATGTTGTGAGCGTTATTGGTGAGTAATCAGTCATGCGTGAACCTCAGTGGTAATCTGAATATTAAGTTTTAGCCGCCACATTCGAAGATAGTTTGATGTCCGTTACCGAGAACCTGCTACGCAAGTGGTCCCTAGTCCAAGGGCACCATGTCTGCCCTTAACTGCACAATCACGAAGATTCGCCACCTCTTATTTGCGATACAGTTTGAATCTCCAGTCTTTCCTGGCGGTCACCGGATTTGTCGGAGATCCTAATCGTACTAGTTCGAACCCCAGTCGAACAGGACAGGCACTGCCAGTGTGCAGCATACATACATGTAAGAAAATCTGTTCCCTGCGGTCACTATATCTTGGCTCATCTGAGAGGTCGAAAGAAAATTGCCTTATAGTGTGCGAAACCAGATCAAAATCGCACGCTACGACACAACCCTGACTGAGCTGTGGATTTCGTTGCCCGGTCCGTGTGCGATAAGGGAACAAAGTCAGCGTTAGTAAATTTTTTTAAGCCGAATTTAAAGTCTAGGGATTTTCGTTCTACACCAGTTTTGCACCACTTCCATGATTTCGGTGCAATCTGTTTTCTATTTGATCGAGCCCATTTGCTCACCAACGTATTCTCGTCACATCAGCATAACTCCGACCATCCTGACTTTCCCTGGTCCACACACACACACACACACACACACACACAAACAGAGCACCGCTTGGTTAGAACCCGAACATCTGCCGGAACGTTTGACCAGGCCTCACCATGAGCTCTTTAAACCACCTCCTCTTCGGCTGCTATTGAGGTAGGCAACTTTATCTCGTCACATCAGTGTTTTCCATCCAGATTTGTTTCAGATTTTGACCTTTGATTCATTGTTAGGGAAAGTCGATTTTCATATCCCCTATACTATGCAAGAATCTTGGAAAACCAGTTGGCCAGAAGCAATTTAAACAAACCTTTTCCAATCCCGAGTATCGTAGTCAAGGTGCTAGGTTTTTCAAATTTGACAGCACTCACCTACGAGTGGTCAGCCAATAACGTATCCCAATGGATACGTAGAAACATGACTACATGATAGCAATAATACATTTTCTTATTTTTTGTCTAATATTTAACACTATTGCTGGGAGCTGGCAAGATTATTTCGAACTTGTAAAAGTGACTAGCAGAGTTAGGTGTTGTTTCCAGAAATAGTATCGAAGCTGAGAGAGGTGGTCGGTTAGAAGAATAACAGTGCTAGAAATCGATGTATCATTCGGTGCGATTCAAATGCCCGCCCAAGTACATCAGGAGGAACGAGGATTGGTCAGGTGGCGACCAATCCCAAGACGGTACAGATCAATATCAATCGTTTACCATATGGATAATATGAAACCAGCAAACAAAAAACTACCATCTGTTAGGTGTTTGCTTGTCGACGTCCAAAATACAACAAAACTGTCTGCTAAACCACATCGCGAAATCCTACAATCCCAGTCTTTCTCTATCGCAATGCGATTCCACATTTTACTATTTTTACTTCCTATATTAATGAAATAACAGAGTGCATCATGCTACGAAGGGGGTCCCGGACCGGGAGGACTGGTGAGTGGAGAAGCTGACCGGTGGTGAAATGACTCGAACTGGCAACTGTCACGTCCGAAAACAACCCACATTATCGGTCTGATCACCTTGATATCATCGGCCCGCTTGCGAACCTCTATGATCCCGAGAGATGTACACAATAGCTTATCTCAAATCGATCATTCAATCATCCGGATTCGGTTAATTTGAACTGGTAACTTTGTTAGACAAATAAGAGAAAGAATAATTGAGCCAAGAAAGTAGTCACACTCTCAATCACTCCTTACTGCACTGTGCTCCAAGGCTCCGGTTAGTGTTCCCAATAAAGAACCACCTATGCTGTCTGGGGAGCCGCAAAATATCATTTATCCAAATAACTCCAGCATCCTTTGTATATAGAGGACTTCACCAACTTTATCCAATCTTTCTTATACTTGGGTTTGAAAAGTCCACAGTGGAGGTTTGGAGTTATGAATAGATAGTCGATGACGTGGACAAAAAGTTTGGACGATCCAACCGGTGTGTAGAGTATCCAACACAGTGTTTCTGTTCCTTTTCTATTTCTTCATTCTTTTGGTTCCCGTACGTTGTTCACTTTCGATCCAACTTGATCCGAATTCAACTCCATGCATGATATGTCCGCTTCGATGAACATTGTCACAAGTTTCGGTCAATTCAGTATGTTCCATCGAATTTACCGATTCGTTCACACAACCAGTGCACATTTGCATTTCAACACCGATCGATTTAAACAGGATATCCGTTTGGTCAAAATCAACAGGTCATCATAAAACTTCCGATTTGTTCTATCATCAACAATCCAATCCAATCCAATCGGATCGTGAAAATGCCACGGTCGAGGTTGCCCAAAACGGAGTGGCTCGCAATCAAATCAAAAGGAAAGCAAGAATTCAGAAATATCACCGTCCAGTGAAGCCCTTGGACAGGAACAATATGGCATCAGTCACTGTCATCTCGTGTGGTCAGACACGTGCAAAGTGAACGAATAGGCGGTTTTGATGTGAAACAAAATCTGTTCCACCCCGGTTATTGTCAGTCCTTCCAGTTCGATTCGAAACTATCGCAAAATGATTCCAAAAAAATTCCAAACGATTTGTCATGCAGTGCCATTGGAAATCACGAAAGCATTGTCCGAGTGTTTCATCCTTGTTAGGAATCATCAACAGTGTGTATCCATTCAACGCATGAACCTGGGACGAACGATTGTGAGTCGGCCACCTTAACCATTACGATAGCCGTGCTCATGCTCAACGAATCAATGATAGAACAAGAACAATACATGAAATGGCGTCCATATCCCTGGCTAGATTTTGCAGGTCAGAGACATTTGAACGCACCAGATCCTCGACTCCGGGATGAGGACGAACTTCCGAAGAAACTCTCTCTCTCTCTGTGTGTGTGTGTGTGTGTCTCTCTCTCTGTCTCTGTCTGTCTCTCCCAGCACCCGGCTTCCATGAGACAATGGAAGAGAACAAAATAACTGAGGTCCGTGATAATTTTGATGTGTAAAATTGATTTTCGTGGTTGCTTATTCCATTCCCAATTGTATGTGGTAATTGTGGTAAGATTTTATCCCAGTTTCTCTTTGTATTAGGTTTTAATTTTTATTTAGTTCTGGGATCCGTAATTTTTCCAACTCGGTCAGTTTGCATGAGTGTTAGACTCCTAGTTCAGGCATTGGTCGACCAAGTTCATTCTTCATTTGTGTTGACGTGGCAAGCGGAACCAGTTGTGTAGAATTGGAAACCCACCTACGCCCTACGGGCTCAAACCGAAGAGGTAGTTTATACAACACTCCGTGGTCATTTATGTAACTCGTGTACGTGGAACTTGTCCACGGTAGCCTGAAAGTAGTGCGTGCATCGGCGTGCCAGGCGAAAGGTAGCCGGTTCGATTCCCGAAGCGTGTGACTGACTTTTGGATGCATAATGCGTAAGTAGATTTCCTATGCCATTGCGCAATGATGAACCCTAATCGACTACACTGTTATTGATTCTCATTTATTCGAATGTTACATTGCTGAACATATTTCAAAAACCCGTGCTGCTGATTAGTGAGTAGTATTCCGATTCGTGTATAAAACTTTTGAATTGTTTTTGCAACAATCTGATTGTGATGTACTAGTTCCTCTGTGTTCATTACCGTTTTATAATTTTTTCGTTTTTGAGTCACGTCAAGTCCAGTTAACAACAGACAATGTGAACTAGATAAGTTTCCTCCGTGTTTCCGCGTCAGACCGGCGAGAGTCACGTGGATTATGCATTCATCCCAACAAACGGTTGCAAATCCGAATTTCAGATCCCCAGCCGGTCCCCTTGGGGAGTAGACAACAATTTGACATAGCCCAGCTCGTTGAAATGTCTGACCTGTTGAAACTTCACATGGTTCCGTGTTATTCCAAGTTTCGGCGATACCGTTGACGGTTCCATCTCCTGGTGTAGTTAGTTCTACTGTAGTTGGCGTAGGCCCCGTCCACTACACTCCTGTAAGGATGATGTTATAAAAAAATGTTTTTTTCTAAATTACGATTTTACGTCCATGCCATTTCCCATGTTCGTTCGAATTTGTGTTCAAATTATTTCGGCTTATGTCAAAACTATTCATCTTATTCGAGCTTATTTTTACATACGCAATACAAAGTGTACTATTTACCAATGCAATGCGATGTTCCACGATCTGCGGGCAGACAGACTATTGAAAACTCGTGCGAAACAGACGCATGTTCTCACCGAATTCCGAATATTTTTGGATTAATCATGACCCGATTCCCAAATGAATTACACACACACACGCACGCACATACGTGTGTACAGATTTGCGTGGATTTTACAAGCTCTAAAATGTCAAGGTTCGCTGGTACGTCGCTTCTTATTTGGTTAGACAATGCAGATTTTCACAAGTCCACATTTTTCCAGCCGCATTATTCCGCCCGGGTACATGGGGATCTGATCGCATTGTTAACAGTCATAATCGTCCAGTTTTGAGGGATCTCACAAGACACATCTCCAATGATCACCCAGTAGTGTTCTTTGCATTTTTTCGCATAGAAACGTCAATTCTGAACCCCCCGCCAACACATACGCACACACAAAAACACACCATATCGATCTGGTAAGGATTTCGATTTTTCCCTGGACAACTGCTTATTTGCAAACAATTGTGCATTGTTTTTGTTCGTTATTCTTTTTTGTGTGTGTCAAACTAGGACGACATTTTGGATGAATTGTCATCCTGTTTATGTCTATAAAACGTATAGTTTGCTGACCTTTGATGATTGCAAACACCAAGTCACCCTGATCGATTCGATCATGTCCGATATGGATGACACGACACAGTTCTTATTGCCAATTTTGTTCGGGTCTAGGGGGACTACTTTCCTGCAATCGCGATTCGGAACACTTGTAAAACAATGACTTAAGCAAGGTGAGAGGGGGTGGGTGATTTAAGTAGTACCTATTTTTTTGTATCAGATAGAGTATTAAGATCTTGAATTTGCGTATGGACTTGTATGACGCCCTGAATCCGAACTTGGATCAGACGAACGTACAGTTGCTCGAACATCGATGACGGAACTCGGGGTCAAGTTCACTTCCATACTACTCATTTGGACCAAGTAGTCAAGTTTCATAAATTATGTCGAGTGTTCCCTGAACATTTGGAAAAATGACTTCGGTTCGTGTTAAGCGACTAAAATGAAAGGACTAAACCATACTATATATATATATATATACTAGCGATTCCATTCAATCACTTATTCGCGTTTGACAACGAGTCCTAGTTTGGATAGAAACGTCACGATAAACGTATTAACTCAGTGTACGCCTTCTCAACTCTAAATATATATATATATAAGAACATTTCTGGTGTACAGTGTACTGTTTCTACTTTTGTAAAATTAGTGCACACAGAAATTGCACTGCCCCGTTTTCGGGACAATGTATATCAATTACCATGACATTCTAATGACAGCCGGTTGAATATAGACAATTACCTAGGGAACACATGCAGAAGGTGAGTAGGATAATCCAGGGATTAGGCCAAGTCCGTCCGGAAACGTGTCTAGCAACGAGTGTGTGGTTAGGACCAGGGGTACACTGAAACGGAACAACGGGAAGAAAATCCTCACGTCGGTGTCACCCAACCAAGACGAGATCTACTACAATTCATTGCTGAAAACTTGCCTATGGATCGTCGATTCATCCAATTTGTAATGTCCACGGGCGAACGACAACGACGACAACGGTAGTGGTGGTAATGATGATGATGATGATAACAATGATGATGATTTTAATGATATCGAGGTTAATGAGCTCTAAAGTGACGATCAATAATTGATCAATTATTACCTGACCGATCGGGCTGAGTAACGAACACCACCAAAGTGTGATCTACATGCATAGGCTAGTTACGAAAATTCAATTGAGATATTTATTTCTTGGTCTAGAAATCACGGTGCGAAATCTAATTCATTAGTGAATCGGCAATGAACCCACTGTGTCATTTGAAAACCAATTTCCCTGGTACGAATTCGGGGATCATTGACCACACTATGCTGTTGATCAATCTAGCATTGATTGGAATTTCGTCCCAAAAAAATGATAATTTGAAACAACGAACAACCGAGCATTAGTATTGCATGAAATGTAGAATCTCCGAAAGTGTCGTATAACAACGAAACAATCAAAGTACGGCAACGTGTCAGTGACAAAAATCAGTCCGGCATATCACTTAGGCCACAAATTGAAGTCAAATAAAGGAATCCCGAGTCTCTCATACAAAATGCCCAAACTCATGAACAAGTCTGTTTCGGCATCATATTCATTCTCGGATGCATCTAAATAGGTATGAGTATACTCCGCTGTCAGGACCAGACAGGCTGACATTGAACGGTGAACGAAAATCAGTTTAGGATCACGTGTTTCGATGGAAAGGGGATTCCAACGGGATGCCGAGAAGTGTCGAACTGACCTATTTGTAAACTATTCTTCTGGTCAGCCCTTACCTTATTTGGATCATATGGATAGTTATTTTCTATTATTCGTTCGAAATTAATGAACACTGGTAGACAATGAAAGATGACATTTGTGAATTTGTTAATCATCCATGTCTCGAATGGTAACCGTTTTATTTCGATTGCTCAAAGAACAACAATTCCAAGTTACAAACTCTGGGATTTTTTTCCTTCAAAATTAGTGATTGCTTTACGGGATTCGAGTATCTGTGAGAGATCCCTACACATAGCACCCCCGTGGAATATGGAACAGTACAATATTGTCTCTAGTCATTGAGGACCACAATGACCGGTTTCGACAAATGAATGGGTACTAATGGAATGAAAACCAGGGCTTCCCCCCTCCCTCCCCGGGGTGTGAATAGAATCTTTGCCCAACTCGTTCGACCGTGGATGACGGGGCACAGTGTACCACCGTTTACGACAAAGACCACTTGTCTACCGGGCCGTTGACAGTGTGACGAACAACATTGTCCGTAACTAGGTCTAATGGGATTACACCCCACTCCACCCTTACTGAACGTGTTTCCAAGTCCTGTCTAGGTAAATCAGATTGTGTATGAAAGTGTGAAATAATACACTTCTTCTGGGCCATACGAGTATTTAAGATTGGTGTACTGTCGTCCTCATACACGCACGCACACACACGCACGCACGCATGCACACACACACACATACACACATACACGCACAAGCTGAGAGAAACGCACATGCACACGGTGCTAGGCTTACCTAATCGACGTGTTCCGTGCGAAATGAATCATGCCACATTTGCAGGTAAATGATGATCAAAGTTCTTGTCCAGCTTGATTGCTGGATGAATTTTCATAAAACCAAAGTTATTACGAATTTGTAAAATTTAAAAAAATTCGAAAACAAACAAACGTAATGAGTACGAGGACTGTTCATGTGATGACTAGGATAGAATAGCATGATTCTTTTCCAAATCTGAATTGAAATTTCGAAATCGAAAACCCACGACAGAACAATTCACGTTAGTGAAATCATTCAGTCGAAATGATATGACACAAGGGACTAGTAAATGACCAGTACATTTAAGCCTTAAGACTCCTCGTTGTAGTCGATTCAAAAGGAAAAATTCTGATTAAACACCTAGAAAAAGGTGTTGGTAATCCGAGAATGCATCGCGTGCATGTATGTGCATGTGTGTGTGTGTGTGTGTGTGTGTGTGTGTGTGATATATGAGGTTTTCCTACCATGCAACAGAGAACATAAAAGGGTCGACAACCGTATCCGATCTCTGCAATAGGCGGTGACGAATGAGTTTTAGAGTTTCGTCGAAATACTTTCACCAATATTTCTGTTCGCTCATTAACATACCTAGGCAAATTAAATAGGAGGACACGAATAAAACGGCTTTGAGATACGAGGGCCGCCAATTCGGAACTTCTCATTTCGGATCCCTTTCTGATTTGGGAGCCTTTCATTGACTACGGTCCCCTTGTACAACTTTAGCTTACCTGTGTAACAAATAAAAGGAGCGAAACAGCTCCGATTGTAATTATAATCATGATATATATATATATATATACCATGGTAACTGATCTCATGAATTGCATCTTCATACGTCAGAGTAGTCAGAAATCAGTAGTCTAATGGTTGTTTTGTAGTTCATTCAGATTGACAGTTAACACGATGACTGGATTGTGCAACTCGGTCCAAATTTTGTCCAATACTACTATTTCAGTACTGAGTTGAATTGTGTGAAACCAAATCACCACCTGGTTCCCCACTAGCCTTCCGAAAATGTTCGTCTTCCCAAGAAATAATTGGTTTCATCAATTGGAATTCTTTCCCCACTCGGTTCTTCTATCTTCTCACCTTCTTACTTTCGTTCTCAATGAAACGACATTGTGTGTCATTTTGTAGTTGGGGTGACACAGTCAATCGACGACCGACCAGTGACCATCTTGATCGTGATCGGTGGAAAGAATCGAACGGACAATATTCACGTCCAACCATTGTGACTTTAACTGTGTGACCATCGTCCGGTTTGTAGTTTGTGCATCAAATCAGGGTGGTTAGTTCAAGCAAGCCGAGTTTGTCAAATGAGAACCGTAATGACAGTTTGGAGACACGTGTCTACGATCGAAACATGAATTCAAACCCAATATGGGCTTTCAAATCAAGCGGGGCACTAGAACTTGTGATAACTTGTGATAACAAGATTGAAATACCGTAGGTTTCATTTTCTCACACGAATGAAAAAGACTGAGACCTCGGTAAACAGGAGGTTAGAAAAAAACGGACACATTTCGGTCATCACCGTCGTTCAGCGTTAAACAGCAAGGCATGCCTCACTGACCGCTGCCTTTCCCCAGAGTTACACGTTTATATGAATAGAGTGAATATCCAAGGGAAACAGGGAGTGCACCTACACAGGCCGGAAAAGATAAGATGCTGCTGCATCCAACACGCGAAACACAGTCTAACTGTACAAACGCTCGTGTTTTCAATCATTCTGATTCGAATGGAAAATGACAGCACGATCGCCATTGTTCACGGTTCACTGCCATATCCTTCAGTGTATCCAGTCAGCAAGTCGACGAGTCTTTCGGAGCCCAACCACGAAGGCGTGAGACACCTACTTTACCTAAGTTCGCTGTACATTTTCTCATCCCACGTTGCCACGTCATCTGTTGGCCAAAAACATGGCTTCTTCCATTCCTTAGGAAGAACACAAAATAGGGCACGACAGGGTATGGTAGACGAGTGTTCGTCATACGCAACACGTGACCCAACACCAACCAGCGTAGTCTACTAAGTTTCATACGCTGAAACAAGATAGTCTCAGAACTGGAACCTAGGACACATTTCGGTTACCTTGTGCCATTTTAATTTAATCATTTTTCGTATTTTTTTTGGTCTCATTTCATATGATTTTCCACATCTCGGAAGATTCAGTCCAAATGTAAACTTATTATCTCGTTTCTAGGTCATCTCTTTCACGGATATTTCACCACGCCAAACCCACTGCCACATGTCGCTTACATCTGAAACTCTGCCGGGAAGAGTGTGGGCGCGAGCTGGACACCCAGAAGGACAATAAACTTGACGTACTATTCGAATGATAGTATTGTGACATGCAAAGATCAGGGCTGGGCTGAGAGAAAATTTTGCAAGTTCCCATATGCGACGTGAAAGTGGAAAGAAACACGCTAACCCGGAAGCTCGCTAACCGTGTCAGCTAGCGTAAACATCAAAAAGAATCCAAATAGTGACGTATAGCCGATCCATTAAGGTAATATTGAGCAGCATGAAGGAAAGAGAGAAAATAATGCGAAATTTTGCATGGTTTTGTCATTTTTGATCTTCGTCGTTTAGGCGTACTAGTCTGGGAACTGGATCTCCAATATTCTCGTCGGATCAGTGCAGTCAAAAGAGGCCTACTAGTTGAAATGTTAGCAACCTGCACTATTTGTATTATCGCTGTACTGCTCAATTCGACCAAGGGGATTCAATGTTTCCAACGGACAACTGGAATGTCGCACAAATGAGAAATGCTGCCGATTAACAAAGTCGCGATTGAGCAAAAGAGTGTCGAAATCGATTGGCAAACATGCCAGGCAATAAATTAGGCCGAAAAGATAAGAAAAGTCCAATCAAACTGGCCAGTAACGAATAATCTTTGATGGATCCTGGCAAACATGGTTCCATTTGTCCATGTGGTTTTCAATGGAATTTGAGGGCGGAAATTTCCATTTTTGGTGGAGCTCAGGAGCTGGGCACCTGGGAGAATTTCCTTCGTGTCCAGGTATTTCGATCACTGGATGTGCACTTTGTTTTCGAAAATGACCGAATAACTTTTGAGCTGTGCTGCGCTTGGCTTGGCTTGGTTTTGCTTTGTTGATAGTTTTTGGTTTGTTTGTTTGTTTGTTTGTTTGTTTTTACCTTCATCTGTTATTTCACCCCCACCCCCGCCGAGGTGTAGGAGGTAGGTGGAAGTCTGCGGACGTACGGGCGAGGGGGGAGGTTGGTCAGTGACTGGCGCATTGCGAAAGTCGTGAGCAAAAGACAAACGTCCGCAAACATCCCAAATAGACTGCTCACAGTTGAACCTGAATCATACCTTTTTCGAAAGGAACCCACATCGAACTTTAAGCTAGAAGGGGAAAATTATGGGTTTATTTTCGAAAAGGTATTTGATAATCGATTTAGTCAACCTAGGGCACACACAGGAACCATGTAAAATTGGAATTAGATATCGTCAAATTTATACAATTTCTGTGTGAAATAAAATGCAACAAAATGGATAGTCGACCATTGTTGAACAAAGTTACCAAGTATGATGTTTCTTTTTCGCGCGTCGTCTTCATTCTAGTTTATTACCAATTCAGTTTTGACTAAATGGAGCAAAATAATATATTCCAAATCACACGCGATTCTCCCGGTGTCTGATTAGAAGATACGTGGGGACACGATATACAGGTATAAAGTTAGCTCTCAAGTGAGACACGTAGTAATAAACTTGCTGGGAGGTAGGCTAATATTTATTACACAGACCGGGACCAGGAACAGGGCGTACACGGTTGCGAATCGACTGTTGATTAGTGGGAATTCTGAAATTGAAATATTTTGCCCAACTGATTGTTGTAGTTAAATTAGTGCTCCCTCCCTCTATTCGCGTTCCCCGGGGATCATACTTACTCGCACACCGGCGGGTCATTCGTATTCCCGCGCCCTGTTTAATTCTCGTTTCATCCCACTTAGAAGATTGGCGGGGTGGAATTCTTTCGCTAGATTATTTTCGGCCTTTTTACTTCCTTTTTATTAACGAAGGGGGCCGTGGTTAACAACGGGGTGCCCAACGTGGAAACTGGTCGGCAGTGAGAAGATTCGAACCCGCGACATTCGTGTTCAAACGCCATGACATTATCCGCTGAATCCCAGCCGACCGGATAGAGTTTCGTTCGAGATTATTCCATCCATTTCGTAAGCAGAATACGAGTGTAGCAAACAAGCGCGACTAATTCCATCTTGCAGGTAATACAATACGAACAAACGGGGATATTTTGAGCGTGTATTGATTTATAACTGATGCCGATAAGGTAGATTGTGAAATCGAGTAAGTACCGGTTCAGTTGTCACCAAAAATTCGGTAGTGAAACAATAGTGACACTTTTTTTAACGAACTTTTTGGAGATCAGTTCGTGAACCGAATCGATCAAGATGTGCTACGATTAGAATGAAAAGTTAGACGGACCATTTTATGCTCTTCTGATTCGTTCGAGTATGGATAAACAAAATAGTACGTTATCATTGGACAAATTTAGGATAGGGAATTTGTCGTCAAGATTCACGGAAATCACTGACAAAATTTATTTGCAAACTCCGTTCTGGATACACGTGAGCAATGATTTCTTTGTTTAACCGCTGTTTTTTTCAGGACTTCTGAACCTGAGTGATTGGATATCTCTAATTATTTTCATTTCCCGGTGAAGATCTACTGAGTTTCTTCGGCACCGAGCAAATGTTCAGCAAGCTCCCAAGAGGAGACTTCTGGTGATTTGGGGATATTTTGTGTCGAACCGCAATGGTATTGGAAAGTGGAAAGTAAGTAAATTTTACGTCTATAGAATACAAAATCAAGAAGGAAATGAATCGCTATTAGTGCGCCCATACGGGGAAAAGACCTCATATTCTCGGAAGCACGTAACCTATCTACAGGGATACTGTCGTTCACTAGGGAAAGTGTACATTGTACTCTTTTATTCGGCCATCGACAAACTTGGTACGGAAACGCGAAAGATGAATTCAAATATAGAATTAAACAAAATTTTCTTTGACTAGTCTAAAATAGTTTTTAGAACATAGACACAACATACTGAGTTTGAATTTTTGCTAAAATCTGAATGATCACACGGAGAAGACAGTATCAAACGTGTTTAACGGAGCAGCTAGAATAACCAGAAAACCAGTTGTGCACTTACGAGCGTACTGTAGACCTTCTGCACACACACACACACATACACGCACACGCACACACCTACATACAACTCGAATAAAAATCGAGACTTAGGACCCAGGAATTGTTCTTGCGATTGATATTAATGAACTGATAGGAAACAAGTTACTACGATCACAGGTTGTGTCGTTTCATTCATGCAAACTTCTACGGATTCGAGTTAAATTAGAGTGCCAAAATCCAAGTATAATGTCTGTGATATTAGCGATGTCAAGTGGACTATTTGAATTCGCGATCCTTCCGGTGAAGTATCGTACATTGGATCATTCTAGTGATGACAGTTGGATCAAAAATGCGTTGCGTGGAAGCATTAGAAATGTGCATGTCTAAAATACAAAAGTGTTCGAACCGTAATCGGATGGACTGAATTAGTCAAACAACACCAGCGGCATGAACCGATAGGAGGTTTGATAGGCTAAACAGGAAGTGGACACACGCACGCACACGCGCACACACACACACACACCGTGTAAGTTGATGCGATATTCCTATCCATGCGAATTACTCAATAAGCAGACAAGATAAAACAGCCGCATTTTCAGTACAATTCAGTTTGGAATTCAAGAAATGTATGGCAACATTATCGGAACAAAATTATCCATATCTAGGACAAACGATTTGCTTTGAATTAGCAAGCATAAAGCTTTATCATCCATCACCACATGTCCGCATCATCACCGATAACTTCCTATTTAATTGAGAACAACACAACGCGGCGAACAAGCTCGTCTCCAGTTATTCGTATTCATACCAATACATAACATTAAATATGGTCNTAATCTCACCAGCAAACTCGTACTCCCGGTTCCCCTTGAGCAGTGATATCCTGTGATATTCCCGGATTCGCTGAAGTCCAGCTTTGAGCTTCCCCGGCGTGAACTCGAAATAGTTAGTCACCATTCCCCTGTTTGTATTGATCGGGTACATTTGTGATCGACATATTCATTTAAGTATTAATTCTACTAGTAACATTCTATTTCACTTATGTCACATGTAAAATACCGACCTGTCCCGGTGGGGACTTCACATTTACTGTCAATTCGTATGTCACTATATTTCATCTCGTATATCCATCTGGAGAAGCTTAACTTATATGAATTATTGAAGTTTATGACGAGCATTCAGTGGAACTATTGTCAAGGGAGGTGTCAGCATGACAACAGGTACCGGTAAATGTGAGTAGTCTTTCAGGACAAAAAAATCGGTTTTTAGATTAGTTTTTGACCAACCATCCCATCTTTTCGACTTGAACTCGACGGGAATTTCTATTGTCTACAATCTGATAGACTTTTGCGGGAAACTCGTAGAATTCCTGTCCATACGAGTGGACTAAAAAAAATTGCTAATCATTTTCCCGTCTTTTTTACTTCCTTTATTTGAGGAACGACGGTGAGCTTCATTTTTACCAAGGGGGCTGAGGAGAACAAGGGGTGATGGGAAGAGAATTGGGACTCGCGAACTTCGCTTCCAAACATGACGACCTCATTCGCGTGATCATCTCCGAGTGGAATCGGTCGCGCATTGGTTTCGGTTTTGTACCTCCCTGTTAGGTTCTATTTACAAAGTACAACTGACCTTTTAAGAGTCAGTAACACAGAGTAGTCCGTAGGAGGAGTAATCGAGCAAAGTTTCGACAGACTTAGGTAACCTTTCTCAAGGTACTTTATCAATTGGCCACGTGATCGATAACTTGCCCTGACAAGGGTTGTCCATGAACACCGCCTACTGAAGGCACGGTTTCTTTTGAAATATTTTGTATACATAACAAACGACAGATTCATTAAAATATAACTGATTATATTTAATACTTAATCGGTTTATTGTTTCTTCGTCAGCTGCGGAGTTTACTGGCTCTGCAGGTGGACAGATATTCATCACCTTACCAGACCAGGGCATCATTTGTCAGCTCTGTGGTATTTGGGCGAACAGTTCACGCATCCGAATATTGAAAATGTTGCACACACTGGCCAGGCCCATTTTCTCGAATCAATGAAGGTCTGCTGATGTGACATAAATGAAAATTTCGAATCAGTTCATCATGTGATATCCAAGCTAAATCGATCATTAAGAAACCATAAAAACACTGTACAGCTGTTTCGTTCTTGTTTGGAATCATCATCAATGTATATTTATGCGAATCCGGAGCTAACGATAAGGAGTCTCTTGAGCTAGCCCCAGCAAAACGAAGGGTTTGAACATGACCTACAGAGCTTGGCTACTTATTGAGTGTCAGTAGTAGGAGACTGTGTGATTCATGAAATAATTCATCATGTGACATCAACATGGGGGCCCATTGGTGTGCGTGAGCGACTCGTGGCTGTGCAAATCGGCAGCGGATAGATGCAACATCAGCATGTGGTGAAGTTCAACAAACCGTTCAGATCCTGCCGCGTAGCGTATGGGCTAAGGCGTTCGACCCAAAGCCATTCGTCCCAAGTTCGCATCTGATACCGGGTGGGGTGGATATCTACTACTGATAATTTCAAGATAGCTGAATAAAACAGCTGTACAGTGCTTCCATGGTTTCTTTATGGCGAGTTGAGCGATGATATCCGGTAGTGAATTATTTCATGAAAAAATAGACCTAATGAATATTAAATAAGAATTTGTGGACCGGTTTCTGACCGTGAACCTATGGGGTCCTGCTACGGACTGATTGAATACATCTCGAATGACCAGATTGTATGAATTAGACAACCTGTTCGATATATATGCTCCAATACCAACGGATGCGTGAAATGACATGAAAATTTGTCATAACTAGTTCGTTTGTGTCAGTGAATGCCAAAGTCAACTCGGTTAATCAAATATCCGAAAAAGTTATTCGCGAGAAAAAAGGAAATCACACTGAAGCGATCAGTTATTATATGCACTAATCCAGTCAGGTTTGTCTTACAAACGAACCACAAGCGAAAAAAATGTTATCGAAAAATAAACGGAGGAAGCAATTGCGATTAAGTGCTATCGCGAGAATTTTTAACTAAACATTACAGCAAAAAAAAAACTGACGAAGAACAAAGCCTTGTAGACGACCGAACATAGTGGCAATTCATGTGATCGATTTGCTTCCAATTTGAAACCAAACGAGAACTCGTTTATGAATTGTACGAACTGCTAGCCTTTTAAAGTCCTGTTCTTGGGCGGACATTCGCATTGATCTCGGTGTCGCATCTGTCGTCAAGCCGTTTACTGACAGTTACGTTAACATGTATAATAAGATAGAAAAAAGAATTGCTTGATCCAAACAACCGTGAACATTGTTCGAAAACGATTTTGGCATTCATCGACCCAAATGGACAAATTTTGACATCAAATCCTACCTTAGATAGCCCAAGATACCTTTGCCCAACTGGTTATCCATTTCGTACAATCCAATCATTCAAAGTCCAATTACACAACCAGGAGAAGATGTTTCTTGACCATTACCGAGGCCCTAGTGATCCACAGGTAGACCCCATCTCTCTCTCTCTCTGAGTGTGTGTGTGTGTGTGTGTGTGCACAGTGGATTGTTGCAAACCATCTGCCATCTTGGACACGTGTTCGACCAAATCAAATCCACCATTTTTAGTTTTTTTCGCGAGCTACTTTTTCACCATTTATTCGACGTTTAAAATTTTTGAGAATATTTCAAACTGTCCGTATCGCCGAATCAGGCTTCCATTCAAATCGACGAATCGGCAGACGATAGTCACGTTTATTTCCGACTGATGACGTAACAACAAACCAATCGAATGAATAGATCACGGGAACAAAATCAATATGGGCACCTATCCCGGAGACGAATATAAGAAACGTTTCCGAGTAGGAGATTTTTGTCACGCGAATAACATTGTCCGTTTGGCACGTTCGATTCTCGGAATTTTCGGATTGTTTTTTTGGATTTTCACGAAAACACATGGGATTATCACAAATATTAATTTGTTATCGTAGTTAACAACCGGTTTGTGTGAATCGTTCAAACAATCGAGGAAGTTAAGAAAGGGTTATTCTCGTATGACGCAATCTGAAAGGGGGAAACAATAAAAGAGAATAAAAGAAATACAAAATCGTAATTGTATAACGCGTTGGATGAATGAAAAAATGAATTGAACCAAAAAAACATTGTCGGCGTCCGGTGAAGCTCGTGCAACCACTTTTGAAGGTTGCAACGCATGCTGCAATGTTCAACTGTTTCGTGGTGTCTGTTGTTAAAGTTATCCATTTGGAATTGTTTGACTAATCAGCCCCGTAACTTGTTTTGGGGGCGTAGCCTGTTAGCCCGAAGATTTTTTTCTAGTCAATTCGCCTATAGATCCATCATGATGATAGATATTGATTACTTATACGAATGAATGTAAAACACTTTCTGATTACTCATTAACTTCCAATTGTATTCCGTTCTCTCCCACTTATCAGACTACAATCATACTTTTGCCTGACTACCTCACTCAGCCATATTGGCAGTTCACATGTCAACAGGACCACTTAGCAATCTTATCTTTAACCTTTTACTTCCGTTATTGATGAAGCAACAATGTACATCGTTTTTCAAGAGGGAGGTCGCAGCCAGCAGAGGGCTATCAAGTGGGGAAGTTGATCGGCGGTGGGAGGATTCGAATCTGCGACCTTCACGTCGAAACGCCACGACCTCATTCGTTTGGCCATTGCAGATCCGATTTTATCGCTTCTTGGCTAGACAGTTTACATGAGTGACTTGCATTTTGCTCTTCCCATCCGTCGATTAAAATCTACGGAGAGCATTCAGGTATCCACCTCCAATTACGATCAATCAGAATTGGCAAAATACAACGAAGAGAGACAGCTGTGTTTTCCGTCATGTTTGAGGCATGTGCACGGTCGAACGGATACGCTTTATGTCCGCTAAAGCCCAGGGGAGGCAGAAGTCGACAATCACGACTTTGAAACTGGGAAAGAACCACATAAGGTCCCACGAGGTCAAATGTGGCCAGGCTAAGTGAATTACCACTTAGCACCAGTGGCAGGTGACGGACTCGGGGTTTGAACATGTGACCTTTTTTTTGGAAAGACAAACTTCTAATGCTCTTGGCCATTACGGGTTACAACTACACACGTTCCATCTGGCAGGGCCTTGATCTCGATTTCGACTAATGTTTCAAGTATGATTTTATGCCAAACAGCTTGGTGTCTCTGTTTCATGAAGCTCACATTAGGCAACTACCGAAAATAATCTCCGATAGTATTCTCATATCCGGTGTGTTGGTCAAAAGCTTTTCGTCGAAATATGAAAATTACATCGGTTTTC
>LUCM01007433.1:57730-67947 GCA_008360955.1 Fasciolopsis buskii
ATGAATTTTCTTTGAGCGTTGGATATTAGTATCATTTGATATGTTTACATATGTAATTTGATGTTTATGCGATTTATTGATCGACAGTTTGACTATTACTTTTTAATTTGCTATTTCCTATTTTACATCTGTTTTGTACTAAATTTTATCACTTGTTGAATGTGTAATTTGATAGTAATATGTTTCTTTTCTTGACTTATTTAAGTTTTTACAATATTCGATGAATATTTGATTATTCGCTTCTATGCAAGTTTTATTGTTTTTATTTTTTGTGCATTTTGCTGTCTGTTGTTCGATTTTTAGGTAATATTTTGTTCCCATATGTATGGCGTTTTTTAATACATTTTTGCGTGTTTCTATCGGTTCTGCATTGTTTTCTTACCTTTATTTTGGAAAACATTTTTTTGTATTACATGGTTATTGTATTTTTCGATTTTCAAATATTTTTTTTGAACAAATTCATTGTTTTCGTTCCATGTTCCTTTTCTTGCAACCCTAGTCATTAATTAATTTTATTCATTTCGATTTTAATAGATATTGCCTAGTTTTCAGAACGACTGAATAATCACAATGTTGATTAGAAATCGAATCGCTCCATATTGTTTCCACTCCGTTAAGATCGGTTAATAACTCACAGACAGCTTGCACTCATTGTACTATACCATGGCGCCATGATGAGTCATGATTGACTCGTTTCTGAATCAACTCTGTCTTCTAGGTTTATATCAACGCGTATAGATAACAATATCTTTTGAAGACAAACCAGTGGTTTAGTGGCTGTAGTAGTAGTGGTAGTAGTATTAGTATTAATGTTAGTACTAGTATTGGTGTTAGCAGTAGTAGTAGTAGTAGTATCAGCAGCAATAGTAGTAATAGTAGTAGTAGTCGTAGTAATAGTAGTGGTAGTAGGAGCAGTATTTGGGGTGCTATTAATAATAATAATAATAACAGTGGTTATGATAGTGTTAGCAACATCATTGTTAGCAGTTCATTTAAAGGTTGTTCGAGCCGCTTTGGTCCGCTGCGGGATCGCATCGCTTGCACGAAATTTGCACCCACGAATCGCATCGCCATAACGGACAACACAATTTGCGCACGTTAACCGTAAAACCTTGGGTGAACTTTGAGCCCGGACGCGTAAGTTCTACAATTGTCCAAAAAGGAGGACGCTGTTGTTTAAGTGCGACAGCCCGTGACGTTGCATCTTTCACTTGAGCGAGAAAGTGATGGCGCTCCTATCTCCTTCGTTGTGTGTAGCCAAAAACTAGCCAAACGCCATGTCTTGAGTTGGCTAGTTGAAGAACGGTGACAGTTAACCTAGTTTTTGGACACCCTCGGGCAGAACGCACAGGGAAGGGGGAAAACGAGCCAGAGGGGGATAGTAGACGAGTTGAACTCTTTTCACGTTATCTTTCTTCCTCCTCCCCCCGGCCGGGTTCTTTCACAAACACCAATATTATTACCAATCCTCCATCAAGTCTCTTTTTCTTTTTTTACTCGTTTGTTCGTGTTCCCGATCTACATGTGTGTGTGTGTGTGCGTGTGTGTGTGTGCGTGTGTGTGTGTGTGTGTGTGTGTGTGTGTAGGATGTGTGTGTGCGGCGAATCCGTGCCTGGTCAACCCCGGTCAAAGTGCAGTGACAGAATATGAATCAAGTAACTATTTCGTTCCAATTACAAAAAGAGATATTTTAAACAAATTTTTACGGTTGACAGATGCATGATATAATTGTAGTGTGTGTAATAAGTCAACTAATCTTGCACAATAATTCAGACAAGTTAATGAACTACACAAAGCTTTCCAATTCAAGCTGGAGGCGGAAATCGGTGGACTATCCCATTCCTCAGTGCACCGCGCGTCTGGTCGGCTAAACGGAGTGAATGAAGGAATCCCAGTTGATTTGGACGGTATCTGTAGCTCTACAGGATTGTTCCCTGGTGGAAATTGGTTACGTCTCTTGACCCTACAGATTGGGCCAGTACGCTCGAACATTGGAACAAATGTCTGCATGGGATAAACAGTACCTCAACGGAAATTGGGTATGCTGAAATGATAGTCGACCAAGACACTAGGATACGATCAACTTAGTGCCCAGTTCATGCATTTTCAGGAAGACATGATTTTCTGTGCTTTGCTCCTCGTTGGTGCAATTCAAACAGAAGCGAAAGCAATGCGGGTAGTTTGCGAACGGCAGATTTTCATTGCAATCGTGTCGGATGAACTTGAACAGGCCATAGACAGTGTACAAATAATTGACAGTGTGATTTGGTTGTATTCTTGTGGCATGTGTGAGGTTTTATGCCAATAGCATTGAAATCTTTATAAGAGATGTCAGTCATACTACAACCACTACTACTATTGATAATGGTACCAATAATAATAATTTTTAAACTCATTTTACGGCGATTGCATCTTATTTCAGGAAGACGGCCGTGCTCATTAAAAGCCTACCGATAGAGAAAGCACACGACTGTGCAGGGAATTAAACCCGAGAATGTATCGACCAAAAGACACTAGGTTAACTGTATGAACCGTGTGATACCATCACTCAGATGACCATTATGAAACCATGGAAGCACTGTACAACTTTTTCATCTTTGTTAGGAATCATCAGCAGAGTATATCCACGTTCGTCGTACTTAGGCTACCTGCAGAGAAATCATCTATCAGTAGGGGTCGATCAGTGGGAGCTAACGGACAGTAACCGTGCAAATCAGTGACGGATAGGTGCAACATCATCATGTGGTGAAGTTCAACAAAACCGTTCAGAGCCTGCCCGGTAGCGTAATGGCTAAGGCGTTCGACTCAAAATCGTCCGTCCTTGTTCGGGTTCGCGTGCCAGTTCGGGCGCGGTCCATATGCACTGCTCATGATTCCTAGCAAATTGGATGAAACAGCTGTCCAGTGCTAGCGGTTTCATGGTTTCTTTCTGGTGAGTTGAGTGATGATATCACATGGTGAATTATTTCATGAAAACATTTAACCTCCTACTACTAACATGTAACAATCGGGATACTTTGGTTATATCGCTGTATCATGTCAAATCTTCAATCTATTTTGGTTCTATAAGGTGTTACGTGACTGGACTGGGACAAGGCTACTTCTTGAACTAGTTGGGTGATAAACACACACACACGCACGCACACGAGAATATACAAGAAGGGACGCCGAACGACTCTACAACTCAGTCCCGGTGTACGGGTAAAAGTGAGGATTTCAACGAATTCACAGTGCTATAGTTCAAGAAGAATATAAATTAGATAGCTAACTTGTGACTGACCTTGAACCTTAATTCCCCCGGGGAGGGGGAATCATGCGTTGGTTAGGGTGGTATTAGTGACGTGAAATGGGCACAAATGCAAATGAATACGAGCACAATGTANTGTGTGTGTGTGTGTGTGTGCATGCGTACGCATTGCCGGTTCCTTGAATCACGAATAGGAATAGTTTTAAATGAATAAACGGCTACACAGTCCTGGCTCACACCGGAAGGACTTTACTTCGTGCACCATCCTCAGAGTGACCTTCGCTGTTGAAGCTCATACACACAACCCAATTCTCGTTGTGGATGACCTATTCAAAATCTAGTAAACGTGGTGTCTGAAACGGGATTTATACATCGCACTGGGTGTAAAGTTTAGGCTCCAATTTTGACACAGCATGCCAGAGCATTCCCGTCCCATCTAGCCTTCTACTGTCACTCCATGGGCTCATCCGATCGGGCAGGCCTCGACATCTGCACACGGTCCGTACCGATCAACAGAATGAATGTACAGCACAAAAATCCCGTATGTGCTGTCAAGGTGGGATGGCGGAAAACCTCGTATCTAATTAGACTTGTTCATGGTCTGGATGTTCGGGAGTTATCTGATTAATCGGCTACCACCGAAATGAATATAATCATCAATTGTGGATACTAAAATGTCAGATGCGGAGAAAAACATGGGGAACCAGTGGTTTTTAAGTACAATAATAGTCAAAATTATCATATATATATATATATATATATAGTTGAGAAGGCGTACACTGAGTTAATATATATATATTTACCAAAACGCCATTGAAATCTTGCAATAAAATCCCTGCATAACGATCTGGACCCTCATTTTGATGATCCCTCTAGGTTTCGATCAGTTTGGAGTGCTCATTCTTTTTATTTGTACCGAAACTTTTATATGCCTTCCTTATGCCGAGTACCGTTGGACAGAAATATGGTCAGTACCAAACTTGGTGCAAGCGATCTCCCTTCACATAGGTTCGGCCTACCAGCTAGCACCACTAATGTTATTATTACCGCAACATGGACAGTAAAATTCCATTACTACTAAAATGTAATCTTAATGTTTACAAGCATTTAGCAACACAATGCTTCTGTAGTCACCGGCAGGTTTCAGCTGGGCCGACTGTTTACTTTCACGGAATTCAAGATGTTTATCGTTCCCGGCAATGTTGACTCCCGGTAGTCGTCTGCAGCTTCCAAATTGGGAGCATGAGTGCACACACACGCACACACACGCACACACAGAGTTTCGTTCAGATCGTGCTCATCCGCTGGGATGGTCTTCTTCATGTGCAAATATAGCAGTAGATAAACTTACTACTGCTTGTTAACCAGTAGTTAGACCATTATGCAAACAATTTGCATGCTGACAGTAAGGAGGAGTCCAGCTACTCCCTACCAGCTTGAGTACTGGGCAAATTTACAGCCACGGATAAGCAGATGTTGTTTCCTTAAAAATCTTTCTAGACGGCCCATTAGTTCGTGTGGCTTTTCAGATTGACTGCGTGTTCGCATTTATTTATCGTCACGTATGCACGATCTAAGTGATTTATGCATTACCGGTTTATTGTTATTCCACCCGAGCGAAAGAGAGAGGAACATGAATTCCGGAATTCTGTGATGAAAAATCGACCTAATTGATTTGTACGGGAAAGATTAGGCTACTTCCAATCCGTAACCGACCTTGCACTGAGGCGGTCACCCCATTCGTTAACATGTTAATCGATTCTGATCACGTTTAAACCAGACGGGTCGAAATGTGTAACAAGAACGCACACATCAGAGACCACCTAGGGCTCAGATAACCCTTGTAGCATTGTCTTTGGTATGCTCTCGGTGATTGTGATATCTGGCTGCTGTGGTCGTCACGTTATCCGTCATACTCCAAGGACGCATCCAATTTGCTCTTGTGTCTTGAATTAACAATAAAATTTGCCTGAAACACGTATAGCCAACCTGTCAAGCAAAGTTTCACATGATGTCCAAGGTGAATAAGGACCACTACTACAGTGGCCCCGAAGAATGGTATTTTTCGCTTTCATTATCCAACGCATACCTCTTAAATTCAACAATTTATTCCCATTGCTTTTCTCGGCTTGGCAAGACTCGTTTCCCACCGTCACCGTTTGCTTTTGAATATCACGACCAGACAGGAAGAAATGGACTTTGAAAACAATGAGTGTTTGTTCAAAATGCTACCGTGATAACTTCAGTTTTTGGATGACAAACAAAGTTCAAACAGATAAAATTGGAAATTGGTTAATTCCTAATTCGAAGGTCGCTCGGCAGTGCACTTTTTGTTCAAAGTTCATAGAATACAAAATGTCAAGCGACCAAATTGTATGCGTGTGTTTGTGTATGGATTACATGTCATAATTCGTGTTTGTAATGTGAGCAATCGAGTTCAGCCATTGTCAAATCGAGTCACGTGAACTAATTGTTTATCCATCCGGTTCGGTGGATATTCGGTCAATTTGTGAGCTGCCGTATTGAATTTGTTTGTTTACGTGTCGATTCCAATTGATACGCTTACTGGGCTTCGAATCACGTGGGTTTTTCCTTTTATGTTGTCCGTTTCAAATCGTGTCTTGTGTGAACCCCATCGAAGATCACGGTCCCGAGTGTATGGTAACATGTGTAACCAAGCATACCAATGATGGCAGATTATGAACAGTAAGAAATGTACAAAATTGAGAAATTACCGAATTTCTGGAAGCAAAATGAATTTCGAGTTCATTAGATTTGTTAAGTCAGCTGCAGAGCAGTCAGACATCTAACGGACGGAACTAAGCGAGTGAATCAAATTGGACACGTTCCACGTAGACAAATCCGAAATGCAAAGTGTTACGAGTAAGATAAATTCCATTATATCCTCTAATTGTAATCTATTCGCATAGAACACTCTGTTTCCGTAAAAATTTGTATTGAACAACCCAAAAAAGATAACCGACGAAATAAAATCAATAAAGTAGCAAACAAACAAAAAAAAAACATAAAAGCAAAGCATTTGTTACAATTTGAAGATAAGGAAATTGGCCTAAAACACTTTAGATTGTTTTGTCTTTTTTTCTCACTAGTTTGAAGCCAAGAGCAACGTAATCGGACGAGGAAAGATTGTGGCTTGTTGTTATCGCATGAGGCTCAATGGACAGCGGTCGTACTATAATAATATTTTCAAAGTTGATTACAACGAAAGCTTCAGCAATTTTCGTGTGCTTAGGTCTTTTTAGGACAGAAATGAAATCTTCTATGCATCTATGCGGATTGAGAGATAGACAGGAAATTTTGGATCAGCTATAGAGACCAGAACGGCTGATATGTGAAAGAGCAGTAGCACTGGAATCATTTTCCCGGTCATTGGTGCTCTTCAGGTACGCGTACCAGGTATTCTTCTGTACGAACTAGTGCGCTCGTTCCTTAGTTTCTCACTAGAATCTCATGTGAATCTTTTGGAGCGTGAATGGTGGTGAGTCCACTTGAGAATGACATAGTGATTCGTCAGAGGATTTTCTTCTACGTTTTATCTTTTCACTTCCTTTATAAATGAAATAACAATGTACATCAATCTTCAGGAATGGGGGCGCGGTCATCAGAGGGCTGCCAAGTGGTGAATTTGACCGGCGATGACAAGATTCAAACCCGCGATCTTATCCGTTTGGCGACTGCCGTCACGCAAGGCTAACAAACGTTTGTCCGGAACTTTGTCATCACCGGGAATGGATGATCAGTTAGGCCTTTTAGTTTTCACATTGAAAGCATTCCAACCGGCGAAGATATCGCTTGTTTCCTATGTTTACACTCAGGATTCAATTTGACCGTGATATTTTCGAGGACCGTAAAACAACAATACCGGCTGCAGGATCCTTGTTTACCGTCGAGGGTGTGTGGTTTGCAGTGCAACGCGCAGATCATTTAATTAAAATGAGAAATTAGTATTCTGAACATCCGATCATGATTCGGCCGTTTAGAACAGTTCTTTGCGAGCTACGTTGTTACTCACAATATAAACGATACTAATAATGAACAAGTCAATGAGACTTTAGGTAATAGAAACTCATTTGAATAGTTGGGGGATGTGCTAAGATAATGTATTCGTCACATAAGAATCACACAGTGTTTCGTTGCTTACATTTTCACCCGTTAGACAAGGTTAGCCATTAGAAAGAGGGGATAGAATATCCCAAGATAACGGATGAGTACATGTCACTTGCCCATCCAGTCATCCCCATACTTGCACATTCATTTGTTAAATCAAGAATTGAATAATAAGTAGTCTGCCTGAATGATGAGCCAATAACGAGTATGCGTAGCTGACAAGTGGAAAAATTGGCGAGACCAGTCAATGCAATTCCCGGGGAAATTTTGTCCATCGTCCCTAGGCAAATTGAAAGAATCCGTACTAGTATTGTTTGACCTATGGAATTGTTCAAATTCATCAACACGGTCGAAAGTCCATGTCTCAGGTTCAAAGTTGGGTGCTCGTCATGGATACTTCGCGAAACGTCTCCCCCCCCTCGTCTAAACAGCCATGCGAGAACAAACGCGAATGCCCAACACTGTTCGCCAAGTCAACTAGGTTTTAGTGGCTCGGTGAAGTGCATATGAATAAACGTCGATTCCAAAACAACCATGGGCGAAATACGCACCATACCCCCGTATGCTTACCGGCCCAAATGGTAGAAGGATGTGCACAGCACCTATGACGTATAGCCCCATCTGAATGGTGTGTGAAAAATGAACAGTAAGTCAACAATCTCGGGGGTTTACGTGATTTTCTGATCGTCTTGCTATCTTGTGGTAAGATCATTTGGTCCGAGGCTCACGGTAGGGTCTCATTAAGTCAAGACTGTACTTCATTATGTAATCCACAAACGAATCATCGATGCTGATAGGCAAACGATGATTTGAAGATGAAGAATGAAAGAACTTCCATGTCTGGTGAAGTCCACACATTGTCGCTTTTTTTCTTCCCTCTTTCTCGTTTGTTGTTTTCATTGTTCGCACTCGGTTCTGATAACACACAAGCTGTACACAGATTTGTGCAACATACATGTCTGCCGAAGGATGACACTGAGTCTAGCTAGGTATGACTTCGGTAGGTCTATGTGAAATAATAAAATATTGTGTTCGAAGACATGGGGTAATTGTAACAAATAAGATATCACAAATAGTTCAAGTCACTGTTAGAGAACCTGGACGAGTTTCAATCCAATACAATCCTTAATACATTCTGGATCAGCTGAGATTCTGCAAATGTATTGATTCATAACAAACTCATTTATTTAACAATTGGAATTGTTTTATTTTCATTATCGGGTGCCGCGAAATTGGTTTCCGTCGATGATAAATATCTTCCTCCTGCAACTAATAATAACGTGTCATTCTGAAATGCTCCGAGAGTTGATTAGATCACAGAGACCATTTTCTCGATAGTGGTTACGCCCAATCGAATTTCACCTCCTTGGATAGCCCTGAGTCGGCTAAAGTATTCACCCCTGAAATGACGGACATTATCGTCCAATTAACAAAATCGTTAGGAACACGAGAGATAAACGTGAAACTGAGCCGAATCCGATGCATTTTCACATTTGGATCTATTCGAAGAATGATAAATTTATATAGATAAAGTTCCACAAATGCTAGTTTTATATGTTCATATTTATTTGGAAATAGTTTTCGACAGGCGAAGATATTCGTCCTAAAACATCGATCAACTCGTCAGTATCTGGCATTTTTCCGTGGCTCTTATCTAAGTTGTACCACGTCACTTCTCGTCCACGGATTAGAATTTTCAGTCTTTTGCACCGAATCGCGATCTGATCAGTGCGGCTCGGTTGTGTGATCGCCGTCGAAGACTATCAGTTTAATGGCACACAAAATACACGGCTAATGTGTGACACATCTGATGGGGAATTTCGAAGTTTCTATGTTATACGATAGCTGGACCTGATTAGAAAATTTAATATTTTTCTCAATGTGTCTCAGCATGATTAAGCGTGTATTCACCAAAAAAACATATCCGTACTGGTAAGGACATATTAGAAATCATAGAATTAATATATATGCATTATTTATACCCGATGTATGGTGTACTAAACTGCACGTGGTGAATCACGACAACAATGATTGATGTGAAATAATTGCTCCCACGTTAATAATAAGAATTACTGAAAGCATTATTTCATTACCCAGCAAGTAGCAACCGATGCATTTCCAAATCAGAAATTGAGTTCAACAAATCGTTAAATGCATTTCCGGTTAGCCTAATGGTTAAAGTGATTGACTGACAGCTGGTTGTCCTGAGTTCATGTCCTGGTTCCGACATGGTGGATACGTGGATCGATTATGCGCGAGCTTTGATTGGTTGCGCGTCAACTTTGTTATCCTCATTCCGTTGTTTTATCTTGTCACTATTTTGGTTCGTTTATGGTCTCCGTTTGTCGTAACAATCGTTCGGAATTATTGGTGTTTAAAAACCGTATTGTTTTTCAACATAGACTGCGATCACGCACTGTTGAACCTCAAAGATCCGTGCACAAAAGGCACTCGTGCTGACAGACAGGAAGCTCCCAAATGCACCCTTCCGGCCAAGATGTCCATTCCGGCATTGTTGAGTACGCCCTTTACGAAAATGTCGTACGTATCCCTCGCACTTTGATCACCGAGCCATGTTCACACTGGAGTCGTCTGCATACAGGAATCGTGGATGAACCCAGATATCGCGTCGACAGACAGCTTCAAACTCCATGGGCAGGACAGTGCGTCGGACAAGAAGAAGACTGGAGGCGGTGTGACAACATAAACTCATTCTGGTCTGGCAAATCCGAAGTTATTTATATGTACGGACTAAACAGAACTGACTGTCTCGTGACACAGTGTCATCCTAGGTTTTCTCGCCATACCGGCACTATCATAACGAATTTATATATTGCCTATG
>LUCM01007434.1:0-149011 GCA_008360955.1 Fasciolopsis buskii
AAGAAGAAGGACAATGAATACTAGAAAGCAGTCAAAAAGATGCGATATTGTGTTGCGAGCTAAAAGGGGCAATGTATAAATTCGCTATGATGATGCTGGTGTGGCAAGAAAGCTTAGTATGACACTATGTCATGGAACAGTCAATTCTGTTTAGCGAGTTTGTATAAACAACTCCGGACTTGGTACATTTTAGTAGTAGGAGATTGAATGTATTCATGAAATAATTCACCATGTGATATGATCGCTCGACTCACCATAAAGAAAAAATGGAAGTGCTGTACAGCTATTTCATCCCTGGCGTGGCATTGCAGCTCAGCTGGTGGAGAGAACTGGTTGCAAATGGGCGGTTTACGATCCTGTCTAAGGGTTAGAATCTCCCCATGTCTCACAGTCAAGTCAGTTCTACACCTACTATGTCGTTCTTCGGTATTATGTAGATTCAGTCCTCTGTATGAAACTCCTAGAGATCGCCAGCGTAGTAGTTTTAACTCAGAAACCTAAAAGATCTACGGCTGTATTCAAATCCTGTCTTTTGTTCAAAAATCAACTAGTCAAACGATTGAGTCTGATGAGCTCAGAATACCTGGTTAGGTTTCCAGTTGAGATATATCTTCTAAATAAATTTTTCATCCATAGTATAATTCGTAAACACTTCATGCGACCCGCGGATTTGAAAGGAATATCCTCAGATGAAAGTAAATATCAGACTTAAGGAGAATACATGAAAGAAAATTCTACCAAATGAATCATATAATATGAGAAGAGCTTTAACTTGTTGCTGACTGCACAAATGAATTTGGTAGTCAGCAGATAATTCTTCGACATCGGACTTTTGAGACCTGTCCAGGCCTGTTCTTCTACTAACGCCATCGATGTCCTTCGCTTCATTTTATCCACGATGCTTATGTTAGTAGGCTAAAACAACTTAAACTACTAAACTGACCGAAACAAGACACTAGGAAATCGCACTCCAAAATAATCCTCATGATATCCACTGCTGAAGCATCGCAGATTTCTGCCTTTTATTCCGTAGGCTGATGATAAAGTGACTAGGGTGAAGCTCAGTCAATAACCCGTCTGAACATCTTTGCGGTGTACTTGTTTGCTAGTCGTGAAATGATTGCATGACTTGTCAGTTATTTACTGAACTCCCAAATACCTTTAAAACAGAATGACCAAATATAGGGCACGATCTAATCAAAGGTTTTGGGGTAACTATCGCGAGTGGATAGTTTACTGGGGTTCTTAAGCGGGTCGATGAACGTGAACGACTTGAATCAGCATTCGTCATGAGGAAATTAATGCAAATTGCATACCATGTTCGAACAATAAACAACATTAGGTTCTGACTCAAACCCAAAACGTCTTGGCCGGCTCGAGGTCACTCGGGTCTATTAGCTTGACTGGACTGGAGGGGTCAAACTAGCATCGAGATGCCCCACCGAATGCGCAAGAATTAGGGGGCGATTTGTGATTTTAACACACCAATGGCCAGAGTTTGCAGATCCTGTCACTTACTAGAGGACCGTAGATCACCGAGGAAACTACCACAGCGTCCACGCCTCTCTATAGGTTGTACCATTCTGCGGTATTCTCCGTACTGCATCGCAAAGTACATGGTGTAACCTCTTCGCATCAGGCGTTCTTTCGCTTTCCTAAACATGATAATTAATGCCACTGATATTTTGTGATCTTTCAATGTCCACTAGTACACTCTTCCATGCGCATGATGTTCACGAGTAGAAATACACCGACAACAAATTGATCGTGGAACTTTGGGAAAAAACAATACGCATTGGAAACTAAGATCCACACCCACGAGAATTGACTTTTACTATTCAGTCGGGTTAGGAAGACCTAGTAGCAAACACTTTTTGACCATTTGCCTACCTCGACCAACCAAACCGCAGATTTCCCATAAACCACCAGCACCAAACCCCTACCCTATCTAACTTTCTAATTCAGATCACGCAAAGCGTTTCCTCTGACCGCCATTTGTTTATTTACACGTGTCCAATTGCCAGTGGTGCGCAGTCAAAGCGAAACCGAAGTGCCTCAATGGGCTCCAAATTGTCGTTTTCTTATTCACGTAGTTGATGATGGACATATCAGTGATCGTCTACTTGATTTTGAATTTGAGTAAGTCACGTTGGTCTTCTGCCATCTGTCATTCTCTACGCTCAAAGGATAACCAATTTATCATGATGTACGCTTAGTAACACAGTTATTCCTTAGATCAATAATATTCTGTCGATTCAAATTTCTTTTCCTTTGCAGTTTGCACTCACGCTGCATACAACGCCACCGGTAAGTTCCATATTGGCAGGGTGAAGGTTTTCCGAGCTGGACACGTCGTCACAGAACTTCTCCTTGTGACTAATCGATGATTGCAATTCTACTGTTGTGATTTCAGGATTTTGTAGTCTTTCTTTATTCCGAACTCAACAATTCTTAAAATACGGAAGTTAGGGTTTGAGAAAGCCAAAATCACTTTATTTTTCAACACTTTCCTCTCTCCAGCAACGCAGATTATTGGCATCTGTTTTTATCGTTACTTACACGAATCAACATATGCCGTTATCACCAACTTATTTATCATGGATGCATATCAGGACGCTTTGGGCTATCACAAGCAATTTTGTACAAATTAGACTCGGAAATAGAACAAAACCTTAGTGTAAGAGATTTACGCGGACCTGGTAACACCTTCGCTCGGTAATGCACCGAAGTCACTTGATGATAGCGAGCTGAATACATTTGACAATAAGGTAAATCGGATTGGTAAATTTCAACCTTTTATAAAAATGCCTTTTACTTAGAGTAATCAGTTTCTGATGAGAACGAACGCATTTGTTACGTCAGTCTTGATTGTTACAATCAGGAACCGGAACAGCCACGTAGAAGTGATGGTGAAATTTATGGATTGCTCGTTAGCGGGGCGCTATGATTTCTGAAAGGCATGTGGATGAAACCGTATTGGAAAGCAAGTCGTTTGCTCCACGGATATTTTTTGTTTGAATTCAGCCTGGATAGCTTTGCAATTAGGATATTTGGCTCATAGGTGCCAACCGCAGATTCGATTCCCCTTGGGGCTTCGTTGGTGTGCGCTGTTGATGGTTCCTTACAAGCTAGAGTTGATTTTCTGCTGCACTACACTCTAAGAAACTCAAACTTCTCGTTACCTTTCCACTTTGCACAAAATCCGGTTTTGTAATGTCCCCTTTACCGTGTGTTGCTCGTCTCGATATCGTCACATTTAGTCGTTCACTCAGGGTACAGCTTCGTATGTGAATAACCAACTTGCAGTTTGGTATTCAGTCAAAAGAATTCAAATTATTTTTATCAATCGATGCAACATTCCATTGGCGAATGAGTGAAATATTTTGACTAGTGAGCAAAAATTATTCTAAACATTCTTTACTGCATAAAATCAAGTAATTTCGGTGGAGATAGGTGATTCAGTAACCGATACACTTTTCTGGTATTAGACTGACCTCAGCAAAAGACCTAGTCTTGTTCGACATAAAAGAACAGAGTGCGAAAGTGTACCTTGAGGAATCAGAACTGAGCTGTGTCCCTTAATCTGAAAAGTAAAATTTGCAATAGTATTTTTCGTTGTTAGTCCAGCCGAAGCAAAGCTGTCACACAAACCAACAAAGACAGTAACTAGGAAATAGGCGAGCGTTTGCATTAGATGCTTTTATTGGGACTATTGCATTGGAAAATCCAGCCTTGTTACCTTAGAGTTCACAAATTGGGTATGGAGTCACGGAGTGGATGGGAAAGCGATGTCCCGTGTGGCGCGTTACAGACTGTGTCCGTTAAAAAGCTTCCCTGAGGAAGGTTATCGGCAGTGCGCTTTTGGCTTCTGTATGACATCTAAGGACAACGCTGTTTTTTCGCAAATCCATATTGCTTTCCGGTGGATTACCTCATTGATAAAGCATAAGTGGCCCGAAAATCATGTCTTGGTTTCAAAGTCAAAAGTCTGGTTTGCTACTGCACCTGTAACAAATATTTTCTTATTATTGCACGAATCGAGGCAGTTTCAGTTGCCTTCCATTGATTAAAACTCAGAATTGCCTTAAACTCCCGCTTCACTTAAGAACAAATCCAGTGACTTGAACGAAATTATTTGAACAACCTAACAAATGATGAGGCTTTTGATAGTTCTCCAGAGGCAGGTATGAAAAGCACATGCTAGACACCTTTGCACTCATGTATAGCCTTAGATGGATGTATTTTGGTAGTTAGCACACGATCGATATAAGTTTCCAAATTCGGATTACATAAGCAAGAACTGGATAGCCGACAGCCGTTTGACACGGATGGGACAATTACTTATCAATCCCGGCTGACAAACCTGGCCTAGGCATCTTCACAATCGGAGCTCAAAATGGGTGTGCTTTTTTGGTCAACTGTCTATTTCACTGGAACAAATATTGGGAGGTTTCGAAGTTCCGTTTCCGCTCAATCTTACGGTTACTCGTTGGCGCTTATGCATTACATGCTCCGGAATGATGTTGCCGTGGTCTTATCTTCCATTTGTCTGAGCCAGTGATTCTGCTTCTCAATCGCGGAGATTGAAAGATGACACCGTTCAGCGCAATAATTTAGAAGTGAACCTAAATTCGAATCATTTATCATAATTTCCGTCCAATATTCATGTCCATTGGATCAAATCTACAAATCTATTCCTGATATGATACGTGTATCTATATTCACCTTTCATAATTGTCCTAATTCAGAACGAATCAATTGAACATTTATGGCAAAATAAGCAGTATAGTGTTCCCTATGTGTTAAATCCATAATAAGGCCAGTGTTCTATCACGACGGGTGTTAGGCACTGTTTTTCCCTTCCTACATTTCATAGAAACGATCGTCGATGGACACGTGTATGATGGAGCTGAACCAGCCGAGTGGAAACCCCAATATGGAAATCCATACTCAGCAGACAGAAGTTATTTGGGCAATAAAATTTGTGAAAATGTAAGTTTTGGCCAACAGACACCTGGAAGAGCACACAGATAACAGAGTTTGGGTTACATCCATGAATCAGTGCGAATTCACCAGAGTGGATCAAGGACTTCGGACATTCGTACCCGTATTTGGTTCCAACACTTCCTCAAATTGAATCCTAATAACTCTAACATGCTATAATCACATACAACTCGCTTTATCACATCCGCCCAGCTCGGTCTGACTGCGTTTGTTTATCGCAGTTGTGCACCGAACATCAGACCGCCTCCTGAAAAGTTCATAAATGCTTTAGCAGGCAGTACTTGAAAACTGCATTTTCAGCCAGGCCACTTGAAATAATGGTCGATATCAGATTAGACCAGGTGTAGACAAACTAATCTTGAAGTTCCACCAACCGGTCTTTTAAAGTCTTTTAGAAGCAAACAAGGCCAGCTTAAAAACCATTCTAATTAACCTAGACTATGTAATCATCACATCAAGTAACAACACGCTTATTTTCTACAGTCTCCTTTGTTGTTCGATAGCTTGCCGTCATAGTTCAGCTGGCTATGGCTATCATCTGGCCCCGGGCAAAAGTAGAATACAAGCACGGTCATGCATAACACATGCGGAAACCAGGAAAATCACATGTGAGTTGCTGATTTTAGTCTTCTAACTTGGTAGGCTAGGGGGATCGTGTGTCGCAGTTGTGTTGAGAGAAAATTTGAGTTTTGATACAGTTTTCGGTTGCTGAAATCAATCTGAGGCTTTCGGACACCCGACAAATGTCACTAGAAAATGAAAAAAAACTGTAGGGATGGCAGATTTCCCGGGTTGTCGGAAGCCAGTTTGAGAAGACCTTTCTTTTTTAATCATAGCATGTCTGGCGAAAATTCGCATTACTACAAGTTCAGTCGAGAAAAAGATTTTAAGAAAGAATGGCACTTGGCAATTGGAAGAGGTAGTTTTCCATTATGATCACAAGGGAAAGCCTACCCTAAAGTAACTCGCATGAGTTGTTCGAAAAAACAAAGACGAAACACAAAGTAACCAAGTCTTGAACTCAGCTGTTCGACACCGACGAATTGGCCTCTCACTGGAAAGGTGAAATAGGCGCCATAATAATCGGTTCCAGTCATGCAGCTGAAGGAGACAATCATTGGAAACGGTCCTCAAATTTGAGCTGGAATGACTAGAAATATTCTGGATCATATTACATCTGAATCATAACACGATAGTGCCGAAATCTCTATAGGTCCTATATTCTTTGACTTTCCTTCGAAAGATCAGACTATTTCACGTCATAGTTACTACCGAGTATACAACTGACATGTTTTGGGACTTTCCAAGTCCTAACGCGACAAGAGATCAGTCGCGTGAGGAGCGACTGCCTACCCGAACGTAGACAGAAACGCGTTTGTTGGTGTCTGATCTTTTAACTCGGCAGTTAAATCACCAACTTCTCATCTCCAGTCTAGGTGACCCCGTTAGTGTGTGTGCGCGTAGTTAGCTCTGGCCTGCTGGGTGTGTAGGTTTGCCATTAGCTTTGGACTTATACCTACTCGACAACCTTGGATTCACAACTAAACATTATCGTTTTTCTACTTTACCTCTGCTAACTTTACGACGTGGTAGAATGGATTCTATGAGCAATAACTGCACAGCTTTGTACTCGAAGTAAACGTAAGCTGCGTGGATGAAGCTGTCTGCACGGCCACCTTTTCGATGCAACTTCTGCCGTTCTAATTGTCCCGTCGCCAATCACTTCCCAACTTGAAGGTCTATAGTTGATTCCCAATTCCTCGGCATACGGCCTCACAGTATGTCGCGTGATCTTAAATCCCCATGGGAAATTAAGAGAAGCTCATTTCTCCCGTTTTTTACCAATAATCGTGCATGATTCCCGTATTTTTCTGGAAGTTGGAGAGTAGCAGGAATAATATCCGGTTATGGAATAACGATCAATCTTTCGATTAACTACTGCACAGTAGCCAAGGTGTATTAGAAAACTTTAGCATATCCAGCTCAGGCTACCCCCGAATTATCACTGTATTTGCACTTTCTGAGTGCTTCATCAGGACTTTGACAATGGTTCCCAAATTACATTTTTGGAGAAGGCAATCCTTTGATACCAAGGTAGAAATCATTTGGTTTGCACACACATCCTTGAGTGTGCATCACAATCGGTGAGGTAAGCGGGACACATTCAAATCTTTCATATGTTTGACGTCTGTTCATACGTTTGCAAAATGTATCCTCTAGCACAGATTATACGTATTCAAATGCTCTCAACTTATTCACGAATAACTCTATCTTGAACTCGTTTGATGTTCGTTAGCAGATGTTTGGGATGCATAGGAGTTCAATTCTCAAGCAAGCCTGCTGGTTATAAGCCATCGGCCGGGGTGAACCTCCAGTGCCTAGAAGGCAGAACAGTTGCTGACTGCTATTTCGGTTATGAATAGTGCGCTGAGTGTCATCAGCCTATGGTAAACCATTACTGTGAACGACTTTACTGCCGCCGTACGTCTTTAACTCGATCTCATGGCCATTTCTGAGTAACTTGTGAGATCAATATTGTTAATCATTACTGACTTTAAATCGGGCTGCATCTTTAACCCACGAACTTCTGACCACCCGGTCCAGCTTATAATTGGAAACACTTAACCTAATTTTCACTCTCTTTAGAACCCACCGTCGGTGCCCATGCATTTCCGCGTCCATGATTTGAAGCTAGGCATTTCATTTGGACTATGCCTGAGTTAGCACCGCTCCAACCAGCTTCCATCAGACCAGGTAAATAGCGCTTGGCTAAGTTTGTTCACATGTCGTCCCCTGCGACAGCCAGAATGTCCGACAGCTTCGAATGTCCTGTTAGTTCTAATAGAATGTCTCCTAGGAAGTTAAATGTTACCAGCAAGATGGGCATATATCCCATTTAGCATGTTTCATATTTGACAGGTGTACACACGGCAGTTACTCGCGAATAGTTTTTTTGGCCGATATCACTACTCTTGACTGGATTTCCAACCGGCAGGAATAATACCGATCACGAAGAATGAAAAAGCTGCTTGCAGCTTATGCACTGATAAGTCTACCTCACTATCCGGAATCGGACCTAAAACAGTTCATTTACTAGGTAACTGTTTTTCTACTGGGCTACCTTACACCTAGCCATTGGGAGTAAATTTATTAATTGACTATCCCTGCAGAAACCACTGTGATTCTATCCTGTGTCAGCTGGTGACGTTGACTTTCCCAATTCATAAGGCTTAAATAGCTTTTCCGTTCAATATAACATGTCGGTTTCGGTGTCACTCCAAAACTGAAGAATTCTGATCACACTTTAATCCCGGACGTACTTTGTTTTGAATGTCCTTTGTGTTAACTGTTGACAAGGATTAGCAATGGTTCCACTGCGAATTCATTCGAAATTTGCTCACTGATTTATCCGACAATTGAAAAACGATTGTTTTCACACGCAGATTATTTAAGTGAACAACGGCATACCTGCCTTTTAATTTGATTCTCATTATTTTTCCATAGTTAGAAGCTATTTATTCAATGCAAGGAGTTATCATTGCTTATATGAACTACTGTGAATTGGAAACGGTGTTTGAGAAGCCTTTCGCCGCACGGGTTCGCCTGTTCTTCGATCTGGAACATCATCCAGAAAAAGGTGTGGCAGCCATCCTGCGGTTTACCAAAGTCCTATTGGGCAAAATGGACCATTCCAAATACGGATTGCATTTGGGAAAATTGTACAATGCTTATGTGAGTTTGCCCTGAATAATGCTATAACCCGTTTCAGGTCCTCGTCTATGCCTAGAGCCGTCTGCATCCGTGACTCCCGTAATCTGAGAAAACTGAATACAACCTAACAGTTTATAGCGAGGCAATCCTCTTTTTGTAAATGTGTAAATAAAACTGAGGGAGTTACACATTTGAATTATCTGGGTCTAACGTGTTCAAACCGTCGTTGTCCTTATCTTTCGTTAGGGGCAAATTATTGGAAAAATGTCGCTCTCATTCCTGGCGCTCCAATACGGAATCCGCAGATGGTATCACACTATTTTATAAGTAGCGAAGCTACTGATAATGATTAGTTCGTCCTACAAACAACTGCATTCATCACTTCTAATCGGTCCCCTGATCACACATATCGCGGCGCAAGGAACACAAAACAGAAGTGTCTGAATTTGGGATTAATTTGTCTTAATCGATTTTATCAAACGCATTCCCATGATAATTAATAATGGATGTATGCAACAAAACAATTTGTAATGACCTATATTTACACCAATGGACAAAGTGACCTGGCCGCATAGGTTACCCTCGACGGCCAAGCGGACTGAGTATCTTGGGCGACAGTGCACTCCTGCCAATTTATGATCACAGAATTCGACTGACTGATACTGTCCGAACAATGAAGAACGACGAGCAGTTTTGTTTTACTAACTCCCCACCAATATGCGATGCTATTATACATGCGACTGTTATCAAACGGAGTCGACGAAAATGGGCGTAGATTAAAACGGATTGAGTAAAGAGTGGGAAACGGACAAAAATGGGGCAGAATTCGACTGTGCTAGAAAATGAATGTAGTTTATTTTAGTCCCTTGATCGGGTATTTAGTGAAACTGAGTTTGTGATTTACTATATCGATGGCTCAATTTTAACGCATCTAGGTCAGGCAACGTATCTTCAAAGAGTTCCCGTGTGTCCAGGTTCGACTGATTAGAAGTGAACACAAGACTCATGCATGGACGACATTCACATATGCATACTGTTATAATGCTTTTTAATTCACATGAAATCCATTTTCCATATCAACTGTTCATAAATTCTCATTTAGAGTAGACTAGAGAATGCTTCGTCTTTTGCCTGTTTCCATCTTGCATCAGTGAGAAGATGGGGTAATTAAAGAGGTTCGACAGGCTCGCAGCGCAGAAGGAAGGTTAGGCAGTTCCAGGCATCGACAGGTCTGAAACAGAACGACACCGACTAGTAACAGTTCTGGCCTGACACAACGTTAACGGTGCACACAAGCAGAGAGAGAAGTTTCACATCATAGAAGCAACGATGAATTAACAGTATTTCAACAAAGGTATAACGCAGGTTACACAGTTGGGAGGATGCTTCGAAACGTTGTTCTCAGTTACCGCTGTGCATTCAAACGGTCTTCTAACGAGTCATCGTGAACTGTCGAACGGTGTTCTTTGAGGTCCTTTTTGCACACCCCTTGTTGGGGACTCTGAAATCAAACAGAGATGGATTAAAAGGTGGCTAATTTGAATGTCGTCCAGTGTTTTCGTTCTCCTCGAAGTACATCATTTGCAGGTAGGCGATCGAGGCCGTAGGAGGGCTGTCAAACGGAGAAGTTTACCGTCCAAGGATAGCTCGAACCCGCGAACTTCATACTGAAACATCACGATGTTGACAGTTTAATGGGGTTTTCTTCTAATCCAGACGATGTGGTCAACATGTCCGTTTGTGCTCGTACGAAATATACAAATTCCTGATTTGTTTACACTGGGCTTTTTCGAAAAGAATCGGAAAATATACTAACAAGTTAAGCAGAACAAAAGGTGGATTGTTGGAAGAATTGATTTTGGCCAACAATTTCGAGGGATCTCAACAAATTAACAATGCAGGTTGTGCAGCACACCAAGCTTCATGAATTTTCTGTCTACAATTGGCATGAAAATAACAACAACAACAACCACAACCACAACATGATTGGGTGTGAAACTTATGCGGCCACTGATTCACGGCCCTTTGGGAAAGTGTTCACGACCATACATTGGTGTTTTTCATCCAAGGTTAAAACACTGTGATTCTAATAACAGATAAAGAACGCAGGGAATGTGAGGTCACAGTTTACTACCAGGGTAAAAAAAAGTTGGATTAGAAACGTAATTTGAACCCCAAGTTCAATCGGCAGATAACGGATGCATCCGAGAGCTTTAACCGACCCCATTATTGTGGTCTTGTCACGATTTGGGATTCAGTTTCCTTGTCCACTGGGCGGTTTGAGCTTAACGAGTGGCATTTCATTGCTTCCAGCGGGAATTTTTAAATACGATTGAATTTCGTACTCATGAACTCGAACTGCCACTCACCTAGCCATTATTGTACCGTGCGGTACTCAGCGCTTTGGTGGCTCAAACTTCTGACCGGATAAGATACAACTGTGAAATTATTCCACTGTTAGGCAGATGTTCGAAACTTTTGCCGCCAAATTAATGAAGTGGCTTATTTTAATAATTCATTTTCGAAACCATGTTTTCTTCTCTTCTGCGACATTCATCTTCTCAATTTAATCTTTTTTTGCAGATTGTCAAGTCATCAGAATGGAAAGACTATTTGTGACTAATGGTTTATTCCGCTTTGCAGACAGATTGAAATGGCGCCACAGAAAAGCAGACTGTCTGAAATCGAGAGAGAAAAAGTCATTCCCATTTCACTTCTCGTTTATAACTCAAAATTTCGCATGCCGCTTGTACCATGTGCATATATACCAATTATTACAAATACGTCAACTTATTCATTTGGATAAATAATCCCCTCTTTCCCGTCATAATAGTTTGGAACAGTTGATGGGAGAAGACAGTTGTGTTTTCGGTACGTGTAATACGTGCTAACCGAGATCCTGGCTGATTCGAAGTAGCTTTTCGACATCGCATCACAGGGCGTTCCGATCTTTCGACTGCGCTTGAACCTCAGCTGGTCACAGCAGTATCTCGTCAGTTTGAGAAACTTGTTTTATTTGACAGCGTTCCTCCCCCTACTCTTCTTCCCGTCTTCATTTGTGCATGCTCGGAGCAATTTCTACACCTGCTAATTAACTTGGTGTTTTACAAAACAGAAGAGGAAAGAAACTTCTCGTTCAAACTTGTCTCGCAAGTCTACAATCGGGTTTATCTCTCATCCACCGTCGCTCGTACCGGTAAACCCCAATGATAAAAGCCAAATTGCACCTGCATATCATCCGTTTGTTAATCAAAGTTAATTCGTTCATATTAGCCCTCTATTGTCAACAGTCATCGACCGATTGTTCCACAGATTAATTTAGTCCACTCTTATTAACTGATTTTCTCATGCGCGTTTTTTTGCTCAGGCTATGGAGTTGCGTAATCCGTGTGGTTTCACCTCAGTTGTCTTGATCAATCGATCAGGGTGATGGAAATGACAAGTCTACGTTCACTCACTATTCCTGCATCTGTGGTGACTTACGGCCACGGACACTAAGCAGTGGATCAATAAAAGGTCGGAAATGATTTCACTAATTGGGCAAATTCACAGTATCCAATCTTATGTCATCATAACCATTCCCATTTAACAGTCATAAAACGGAAATTCACATAGTTTGCTAAACACCGATCATTTGGAACATTTACTAGTGTTTGGAACAATTTTGCTATTGTCAGAATGGTTTACATCGAACCGGGGGAAATGCTAAGTGGAACCACCGATTACATGCTGTGGCGGAGTGAGCATATCAAGTGGCAACCGTGGCAGGAAAACATGAACATTTCGTGGCTTGCTTGTTAACCGTACCAGAAATGAAGTCACTGAAAAAATGCTAAAGATTGCTTGCCTGAGACAACAAACAATTGTCGTTAACCATATAGTTTTATCTTTGAATCGCTTCCCCCGAGGACGTTTATGGGCATTTGGATGTTGTCATGGGAGGAGGCCGTTTGACGGTGGGATAAATCGACCTCGACTAAACGCTCTACTATCAATTCTGAAAATATGTGCCCACCTGGTTCATTAGCATAATAGCACACAGACCAGTTTATTATGGCTGTAAAAATGCCCAAACAAACGGAATCAAAATGGGTGATTACTCAACTTTTTATCCTGAATAGGGCAGTTGCAAGGAAGGATCAGTTTAGAAATTGGATCAGGGATGAAATCGATTAGGGGATGGTTGCATACCATCAGAGGTGAGGTGACTGACAGCAACAGGATTGGAACTGATCTGAAATGCATCATAATGACCACCGTTCAAATTATAATACAAATTTATTTGATTGATCACAGCGTGACTGGGTCGAACCTCCAAACAAACCTGTTCTGATAAGCCGCATTTTACTCAAACTCAGTAGTGTGAACCAGGAGTTTGAAAACTAATTATCTTGTCACCTTGTTTTCGACTGCGGTCATAAGTCACGTCTTTGATCGACTGGGAAGCACAATCGCCATCTTATTTGCCTACCTTTACTTTTACACTACTGACAGCGACTGAATGTAGACACGGATGCAAACGTGAAGAATGACAATGTCCAAACGAACAAGTTTGGATTTGCGCTACATGCTAAATCGATCCACCTTCTTCCCGCTTCCATAAAATCGGGGGGTCCTTGGCTTTTTGAGTCTCATCGACTCCTCTTTCTCTCCACTTTCTTGTTCACTTACTTTTTCTAAACATTTGATTGGGTTTATGCTCCTTTGATCTTCCGGCTCAAGTCACAACGGTTCTGCTCGCATCTGTTTGTGTTCAGCCTCTGTTTAACAAAATTAAAACTAAAAGTGAACGGAATTGGTTCCAAATTTACTAGCATAGACCATGAGCCTCCTGTTATAGCGCCATGGTATTATCTTAGAGGTTTTTGGTGATTCAAGACTGAAATTAGTTATAATCAATCAGTTGGCAGTCAGCCCACTTTAATCGTAGAGTTACCCATGCTCTCGGGTGCTGTTTGCCTTTTGTGTTCCCGTCAGTCCAAAGTTGGTCGTAAAAAATGGAGGAATCCTTGGTATCAGACGTCTTCGTAACATTGTACTCAAATGGTCTCCTCTGTTCTGTTTGCCAGATAACCAAAGTGTAAAAAAGCCGGGTCAATATTGCGAACTTACCACCTGAAAAGTTTGAGTTATTTCAGTAAAATGCACAAACCAGTCTCTTCGTTGTCCTCACTCACTCACTAGTCAATTCACATTATTTCGTTTACGAATTTCGTCTTTCCGTTTCGCAAAACCGGTCAAATCAATCAAATGTGTTGTACCACATTACGCATCAATCCTCCCCCGTATTCCATATTAGAAGTTACAGTAGAATTTCTTTAGTCGTTTGACTATCAAGTATGCTAAAGATGCTAAAGACCAATCATTTTATCAAAATTTATTCTCAGATAAGTCATACTAGTTGTTGTAACTGCCTAAACTTCAGAATGACGTTGCCCAAAGCAAAATCATCTCCATTTTCTTGTTCTCGCGGCCTCAGCGATGATCTTTTTATTGATTAGGTATATTTAATGCTTGAATGCTACGTATTACCCCGGGTGTCGAGACAAAACAGTTTCCATTAGTCAACTTCTTGAAATAAATGCCAAATTATTGCCAACGGCAGTAAATATGGGGTTGAAATGATAAACGATGCTTTGTAATCTAACGAGATTCTTCATGGTTTGTCTAATGATCCCAGCTGTCCGGAAAACTAGCTGGCATCAAACAGCCACAGTGTTTCCTGAGCTGTGAGCATCTTCGTGCACAAAACGCAGAAGGAAGCTCGCAAAAAAGTTTTCCCGTTGCTCTGTTTCGGTAAAATGATAGAATTGTGACGATGTTGGCAACCATAACGACTTTATTACATGTAACAAACGTTGTGTGGTCCTGACCATTTTCCTCGTCAGAGATCTACACAAATGCGGTGACAACGCGCCGTATACCGCAATTGATCAGCTGAGCAAAACAGTCGCATGAAAACTTTAGTTAATATCGTTGATCCGAAGTAGTCAACGGACAAGACGACCAAAATAACCGAATTGCTATGGTTAGATAAATGAACGTTTGCATCTACTCAATTTGGTCGTTCTCTCTGGAGCTAGTACGAAAGACAACTAGAAACGGCTATCAAATGACGAGACGAAACAGTAGCTGAGGTCACTTCCAGCTTTCCTTTGTTTTAAAACACTAACCAGCTAGCTTTCTGGGAAAATTGTTAATACTATCGAGTAATATTCTTCAATGTGAAGGCAAACAATTTTGTCGGGATACTGGTGATCACACGTGAGGAACTGGTGGAGTACTCTCCTTTATTAGTTTAATCTTGCATGTTTTCTGTCTTTTTTGTTTGCTTTACAAGCGATACAACGGCAAAACAGGGATTTTCAAGAAATTCTTGGCTATCAATTAACGCCAACTTTGTGGGGAAATGGCCACCTATGAGAAGGCTGAAACCTTCATTAGTCACAACCAAAGGCCAAAACACTGACTGTGTGGCCGACAACTGTGAACTAGAAAATGACTCCGTTTTATTCATTTCGATGTCAGCTCTGACCGTCGACGGCTAGGGAACACTTAGCTTCTCTGAAAGATTTATCTACTCCTTCAAATTGACACGACAAATCCGTTTTCCAATTAATCTTCTCCCTGACGATATAATAGGGCCCATTAACGGAAACCACTAGTTTCACTTTTCTGCTAGAAACATTCGTTAAGGCGCCCGACCAGTTCAAAGTGGATCTTAACGAATGACCAGATGGTCTTATGAAACAAAGCAGAAAACCAAGGTGAATTTTCTATGAAATGCTTGTTTTCTGCATTGAAGCTGCTTAACCCTAAAATCCTATCAGTAAATCGTAGATAGAAGTGCGTTCAGTTTGTGGACCCGCACGAAATTTTGCTTAGAACTTTTCAACAAATTCAAAATATTGTTCTCAGCAAAATAGTACATTTGATATACAAAGCAACGAGACCGTGATCTGAAACAGAACTGATTTCTCCCAACTGTCGTGTACTTTAACTCGCACATAACAATTTCCTTTCAAGTCTGCAGCAGCATAACTAAATCGTGCCTTTTACTTCACAGTGGATACGGACTTCATCGTGGGATGACCAGACTCATCTATTAGCTTGAATTGAAATCAGTTCGTAATTTTTTATATGAAAATTACTGTCCAGAGCCACCGTTGGGTCAGCATGTGTTTGTTTAGTGAACAGACGTTATGAGCGAATAAGCTATTGTGAGTAGGAGACCATCTAATGTGAATTGTGCAAGTGAAAACATAGTATGCCATAATCACAGCTCCATTAGTACACAATAACCGATCCACTTTTATTCACCGGATTAGCCTAGGTAAGTTTTCAATGAAAAGAACAGTGTAAATCGAAAAGGTCCAAGAGATTTTAGAGTTCATTTTTTCGAGTATTCTACACCCAACTAGTAATGTAATAGATGGTAGTCTCTAAAATTCTTTTTCTTGTTTATCCTACTACTTTTTCTCGGTAATATGTTGAGTTGTGTTGCTTTCAGAAACGCGACAAACTTTATGGTGTTAACCGTTTGACGCCCACTTCGATTGCAAGTTTCACTTCGCAACTCATTGAACAGATAATCGATTGTACGAGACCCAAACGTTCAGAAAATACTTTGCTATTCTCTCGGTCAAATGTTCATATTTATCATCCAATAGACCAATGGTCGTCGAACAGTATATTGCGAAAATGTGTGAGCATAAACCCTCCAGATACTTCTAAAAATTGGCTTTCTTATACTGCAATCTATTTGATCTGTGTGTCACTGTTCTGTGGACACGTGTTTGTCTGGAAATTTGTCAACACTATTCCGTTCACTTTGTGGAGTGAGCAGGCATTCAATGCACAGGTAGACTAATCGACTTTTCTGTCATCTGAGGTAGCCTGGGTATATCAAATTGACGACCATCGACTTAATACATTTCTGCTGAGCCCTTGGTTTTTACTACGCAACTGAGTGACTAGAATTGTTCTTCAACGTGCAAAAGTGGGCGTGTGGATCACGGAAACAATCAATAGTGGAAAAAACAATCAGTTAGGTTTCTTATTGGCCCACCTAAGGAAAAGTTTCTCCCGGGAAACTTGAGCACCATAAAATGAATTAACTGGCGAAAATTTCACTAGATTCAACTGCTCATAAAAGTACTCATTTCACAACAACCCGCTTTGACGAAGTATATTTTTGGCACGAGATGGCCCATTTTCAATTTTATATCTTTGGTTTCCTGGCTGTTCTTAGTTTGCTGGAAATGACCGGTAAGTAAGACGAGGTTGTCCGGAATTTTATTCGAACAAATAAAGATAATCGTTTTGCAATGAAACCTATTAAATGCTTGGGTGTATGCACTTTCAGAAGAGAACAAACTATGTTTTTATTCGTAATATTTTTACAGTATGACCACTTGATATCACATGCTGCAAAATTGCGTCGTTAGAAGAAAATCCTGGGCTAATTTTGACTTCTGATCTGAGCCCTCGTCGTGGACCTCATAACCGCTAGTCATGTGACCGAATCCGGTCGCGATCCACACTTTTCCTGTCGAGTAGCTGTTCAACGACGATTATCTTCTTCCACAATTCCTAAGGTCTTTCTCTATTATTTTGACGAATATTACTGCAGACCTAGGCAATAGTTTTCTACCCAATGAAATTGTAATTGTCCACGTCTACGGGTTACAATAAATGCGTTTCCATTCACACTGGCGTCCAGTGTTTTATCATCCTTTGAGTATCCGTGTTTAAACAACCAGTCGTTGCGAAATTTTCACCGACAAGACAATCAGGTATGTAATGCTGAATGTTCAGTTTCTGTAAACATCATAAATGAATCCTAATAATGAGTTTTGGATAATATTTAGACATACAATTTCCAATTGAACGTGAGCAGTTAGCTTGCCTTTTTCAGTGCACATGTTTTGTCCTTCTTTGAACCTATTGTCACTGAACACTAAGTTGGCCCTGTATCCTGGTCGTACGGTTGTGGTCATAAACTTCTCAACTGGCACAGCTTTCTTAAACGACTACCCCTCTACTGAATTACACAGTATTGCAGTGCACTGCGTGGCATGGCACAGACTTTTGTGCATGCATATATCTGCTTTTTATTCAGGACAATAGGAATACTTTGAAGAACTCGTCAAAAATGGGGAGCACAATTCGTGAATTGTGAGCAGTTTACGGCAAGTCCTGTCTGAGTCACGCTTCCGATTGGACAAGATACCTGCCACATAACGAACAAAGGGATTCCTATGGATTCCGATTCTCAAACTACAGAACACGAAATCCAACACCACATGCTGAATCATGTACTTGACATTCTAATAAAGTCTTCCTCGTAAGCACTTAGCAAGTAGGATTGCAACAAATTTGTGACGTGGCATCAGCCTGGACTCATTTTCAAACCCTTCCAGTCTGTTGCTTATATGCAACGTTAGCACATGTGTGCACACATGCCCCGTATGAACTCGAAAGCAATGAAAACACGAAAACTCCTCCAGGGTTCAATAACAAGTTTCGAATGTTTGATTCAAGACCTAACAGATGGTTTAAAGTCTAATGTAATCTTTGATCTGCTTTTATCGTGCTCAGTCTATCATTAAAAACCTTGAAATTGCTGTGAAATTTCTTCATCAGACTTGATAGAAATCGTTAATATTTCCTGCTCACCCTGCTCTAACCAAGAATCGAACCTTGGACGAGTATTCACTGTCAACACCGCATGATGCAACATCCATTGGTTTATATATAATCACCGGAAATTTATCGTGATTATTTTCTATAATGTGCGATTCTCCTGATCATTAAAGACAGATAAAAGTAATTTATCTGATTTATTCAAAGCATTAATTTCACATTTGAAAGTCCCTCTGGTAAACGGACGGGAAATCTAGCCGGACGGATACAATCTAGTCATTCAGGCCGGGTTTTACATTAACTGAATACATGACAATTTTACTGTCAACTCGTTCCTTCTTTTGATGACAGGTCCGATATATTATTTTTTCGAATTAAATTTGGACATTTAATCGAGGAAAACTTCTAAACTGACAAAAAATGAACTACATAAAACTGTGGAATTGTGTTGTTTTTGATGGGTACCAAAAACGATTGGTAATCAGTCTTAGTAAATTCTCTATGCACTAAGCTGAGTGTGGCTTTTTATTGCGTATGATCGATGAGCGATTTTAAATTCACGAACGTCAGATTATGCATCCTTAGAACTTTATATTGTCTATGATTTTACTAATCAGATAAAGAACAAACCTTATTATTTCTACTTTTGCACAATTGTCTTTTGGTAGAGAATAATTATTCGTTTTTAATGATTGTGGATATTGGTGTTTTTTAGCTCTGGTTGGGAATTTTTAAAGTTTTGTGAGCATTGTGCTTGGCGTTTATATCTGAACGTCAAGCTGAGCACCCAAAAAATCTGAAGATACCTCGCATCCATGGGCGTCAAGAATCATTGCAAATCAAGCGGTGCGGTTGGAGACCAAATCCGTAGATATTGCCCGCTGGTTTTATTTCCAGTAACGTTGGTCGTAAATTGATCCAAAGTCTAGACGCTTCACATTCTTTTCAATGGCAGCGACCCCCTGTTTTTAGCTGGCCGCCAAGACGACAGCTCCATTCCAAACAGGGCGAGGGACAGAACGTCGCTCTAGAGAATTTCATGACTGAGCACCGCAGAATGTGACCAAATCATTACAGCCGACAGCTTTGGAGGAGGGTGGTCGGGTGTTCGATATCGCAGCATCGTCTTCCCATTTCGTTGCTAGTGGTTCGTTCTCCCGAGTTTGTTCGGAGGATTCGTCGCAAGCACCAGTGATGGAATACTTGCAACCTCCTGGTATCTTCAACTAGCAACAGCCAGTTGTCACATCAACAAATGAGCACGGAGCGGTCTGCAGCGCGAAGTGCGCGGATGGTTTTCTTCGGGCTGTTCGCACTTCATGCCTGCAGTACTAGTTGAAACTACGTAAAACAGTCTACGGTCGTCGTCAGTCGTCTTAGTAACTCCATCCTCCACTTTTCCGTTCGGGAACTCGACCGATCACATGTATCTGAATGGTGACATTCTCGATTCGTTCGCCGTCGTCGAAAAACTTGGACACTTGGGATTGAGAAGGTCAAGAAGGCTTTTTTTATGGTGTTTATTTCTGGGCCGACTTTTGCTGCATATGAGGTGACTCGGTAGAGTATTCCTTGCATGGTAGCTGGGACTCAGAGAGACCAACTACCTCGTCCGCAAATTCCACATCTGGCCTGCAGACTGATGGGCTAAGATGGATGCCTGGGGAACCCATCAACGCGTTGCTCACACTCCAGTCGATGCCACAATTGACCAGAACTGAAGGAAGTAGGCAAGTCTGCCTCACTCCAGAATGAACAGCAAATTCTGAAGATTCCTCGCCGTACATTGTCATTCGCGTTGTAATGGACGCACGCTAAGCCCGTGAAATTCTTGAGAGTTTGGCAGGCTTGCCATCAGATTGCACTAGTTGCCACAACGATTCACGGCTGAGTCGAAAACAGCATGGAAATCAATGATGCATGTTATGGTGAGCTTTCGAAACCTGTGTTTATGTTCCATAACTTGGCACAGTGTAAATACTTGGTCAATGGCACCTCTGCCAAGTCCACTCCTCCCTTGATTTGTTCTAGTTAGACAATATCTCGCAGCGGCTAAGTAATTAAGAGGTAGTACACAAAAAATATTTGCTTCCATCTCAACCAGAATGTTGTCTATGTAGTTCTTACAAGCCATTTTTGTTGCCCCTCGTGAAAAGGGATTGTAGAATGCATGCCCCCAGTGGCTTGGAGATGTTTCGCTTTCTTGAATAGAGTGCAATAATTCATGAATCCTGTTAAACATGTTTTGTAGACTTCCGACGGAATGTTATCTTCTCCGGCTGCTTTCCTATTCTTTAGATGACTAACTAAGTGCAGATTTCCGTGGAGCTAAGCGGCTTCCAACTGAAATCATATGACTCGGATTGAACTGAAGATGGTGGATTTGTCCTTCGGTAGACAGATCAGCTATGAAGTTGAGTGCACCCCTCAATTTCCTTATGATTTTCAGCGATCAGTTATTCTGTTGTACCACGTAGGGAAAATTCGTGTTTGTAGCGCCCTTTCGAAGCATTTTAGATGAGTAGAAAGAGTCAGATGAAGACACCAATTCTTGATGCTGCCTCCATTTTCTCAGTCATTTCTACCCGGCACATTTTGCGACCTATCCTGGACGAACATGTGACCGCAGGTTGTAGCCTTCAGTGTTCTGAGTTTTCCGGCACAGGAGTTCTTTTTCCTCATCTGACAGCTGAAAATCAGCCGCAGGTATCCAATCTCCTAGTTGTTTTGGGGGTCCACTTCTTCCCGGTTCCTTCCAAGTTGTTTCTTTTATTACCTTTTTGAGCCTTTTCCAGCGATTTCCCGCCATAACTGAGTGCGTTGATGTACTGGTGAGGGTGTTCAACTGTGTTGTGATCCTAGCCGACAGCACCTCATGCTTTTCTGGTCTAAACTTAGGCTACCTGCAGAGAAGTCATCTATCAGTAGGGGTCGATCGCTTGAGCTAACGAACAGTAACCGTGCAGATCAGTGACTGATAGGTGCAACATTATATGGTGAAGTTCAACAAACCGTTCAGAGCCTGCCCGGTAGCGTAATGGCTAAAGCGTTCGACTCAGAATCGTTCGTCCCGGGTTCGCATCCCAGTTCGGGTGCGGTGGATATGCACTGCTGATGATTCCTAACAATGATGAAACAGCTGTACAGTGTTTCCATGGTTTCTTTATGGTAACTTGAACGATGCTATCACATGGTGAATTATTTCACGTAGTACTGATTATCCATTAGGTAGCTCTAGAATACTTTAGGGAGCCACTGGCCCTTTTGTACGAGGAATCGCTTCTAACCTTAGCAAATCTGAGTGCTGCCTGAAAGGGAACAGGCAGCTGAAGACTGGCCGGTGACCAGTGACCAGTTCATTCGCCTCTTCTGGCCGCCTACCCTGAATGGAATTGGACAAAGCGCAATGACCTTAATTGGTTGGCGGGACATTTGCCACGCCACAATTCCATCACAGATTCACGGCGGTTTTAAGCCGAGACCCACCAATTTCTCGGCACTTTCGCTACTTGTTTGAGGCTGCTGACTTGTTGAGTATGACCCCACTTTATTCACGGCTAACCACAGCTTCCCGGTCATCCCCTACCCGCTACCCGGGAACGTGCCGGATAGTGTACACCCCTGCTCTGCTGCGAGTCGCATTTTCCCGGGCTAACACGACAGATTTTTGGGGCTTGCATGCACTACGGGATTCGACCGGTATTGGAAAGACTCAAACCCACAATTTTGAACTGATTCACTTATCCACCGCCGATCAGTTAACCAATTCTTACTCCTATGCATTTAGCCAATTCGGGTTAGGATTTATCATCAGGGCTTAGCCAAAGAGGGTTTCAAGCGAACTGCCATTAATCTGAAGACGAGTTAATTGGTATCATGCGGTCACGAATGCCTAAAGGTAAATTATTCAAGAAATTAAAACAATGCATGGTGGTCTTCACAGACCAATGTCTAAATGAATAACAGACGAGGAAAGCAGATTCGTTAACGAATGAGAATGCATCACCGATACGAACTGCTCCTTAAAAAAACAGACGATTTTTTCTAAATGCATGACAAAAAAACATCCGAATTTTAGCTTTGTTATTTTGATTGACGAAGTCTTCTTTTTCTACGGATTTGCTTTCAAAATAACTCAGCAAATGTTGAAAGAATCCTTAGGTCACTGATAATTATATTCCTACTTGAACGTGACAGCTATCCGTCTTTTAGTCATCAAATTTGAGTGGCAAAGTAATAGTACTGTTAGTGTTCACTTTTAATCAGATACGAATTATTAATTCGAAAAATTTAATTTCCCTTTCTCTCCAGTCTGTCGGTAACAAGTAGAACGACCTAGATGCCCTTTAAGGGTAGTTCACATGGAAGAACTAGTGATCTGCAACGATAAGGTTGAATGAATGAGGAGTAACCATGTGATGAACCTGGATCGTTTTATTCTATGAATGAAGTCACTGTTAGGCCGGTAGAAGAAAACTTGACACGCATATAGATCACCTGCTCGTCTGATGTCTGGTCATTAATACACCACATAAGTGACCAATAGATTGGAGCTTTCTTTGACTTTCCAGCACTGAAACAATGATCAGGATTCACATCATCTCAGATCTAATTAACTGACGATTTCAACCGCTGAATCGATCGATGAATGCTATTAAGAAACGATGGTGCCCGAACTTCAACAGGTGAGTTGTGGGTCTAATTTATGAAACGCCACCATACTTGAAAGCGTCGAGTACATGATATAAGTTGATAACCGCCACTGGGTCCTAATCTCCGTAAACAAGAAACCAACTCACTAGTCGGTCGGACGAAAATCGTAATCGCCTTATCAGTGGTACAAATTTTCTCCTCATTTTTTTTTGCTTCTTATTTCAGATGCGAAATATGATGACATTCGTAAGTCCATTCTACCCTTCGCTCCCCGTAGACATGTGGTTGCTCCCCTCATCTTTGGCACCACAGACATGGCAAAATGTTTCTTTCCATTTATCATGCTAGTTCATTCGTTGTAAACACCAGGCTTTTGTAATATCGCTTGACTATTAATGTAAAATATTTTAGAATGCTGGGCGATTTGACAAAAAACCGTACAGTCAAATGAGGTCACTACTCCAAGACGGACAAGAGCCATCATATATTGATATCTTATAGGCAAATAATGAAAACCGATCTCACATCTTTTAGTGATACCATGATGAACTGGGTCAGTCCTCGTGGAGAGTGAACGTAACAAGTATATCATTATCTCAAACCTAAATAATGACTGGTATCGATCTTCCGAACCAGTCTTATTCTTCTCTATCTTCTTTACATATGTTATCAATAAGTATGCGGTAGATGATGAACCTGAAAACGGTGGTATTGATTTCCGTCATGACAACTAGGGACAGAGCGACGACACTGATCAAACCGTTTTCATCCTTCCATTTTTAATTTTCCCAAAAGCATTGTGCTGAAAATTTGCCCCGCGACGTACAATTCGATTTATTTTTCACATCGGGGTGCTAGTAGTTAATAAACGGCACAAATTACAAATAAAACTATCATGATCATTCGATAGTGGTTACTTAATAGCGTCAAACTGTATCAATCAGTTAAATCACAGAGTTTCACGTGGATCCGGTCTAGGTGATTATGTGATTCTCATGGTCAGCCATACCGTTCTTCCACAAAAATTAAAAACCCATTATCTCCAATCTCGTAGTTCAGACGGTGGGACACGTGAAGTACTGTAACTTCGACGGTGCCGAGAGGACCACTTTAACAGAGAGAGATCGACCGCTTCAGGCCTTAAAACAACCCAGCTTCGTGTCCAGTCATCGTTTCGCTTACTAGGCAGTCTTGCGGTAAATGGAAATCAAAAGTTTTAATCATGTGCGAAATATTTCCACTCTAATAAAGGTTGAAATCAAACTTATTGATGGGACGTTCGCTTACCAAAGCTTGAGTGGCAACTTCAAACGATTTCTATGGCAAGGTATTCGACTGTTGTGTGCGGAGAAAAAGAGGAAGAGGTGTTCTGCGGATATAGACAGCATTAATCAAACTTTCATCCATTCTTCTAATTATAATCCAGTCATTTTTGCGCAGGGCGATGACATGATAATTACACTTTTCTCTAGAGAAGAGGTGTTTAAACTTCGCCGTCCCACTAAAGTTACCAGAGTGGTTAGTATTGACAGTCTGTCCTCACCTCTTCCAAGGTAAGATGATGTGATCCTGATTGATGCGTTAGCTTCTCTGATTGACGCTTCATTAAGCTTATCTGCTCGAGACTCATCACTATTGTTTCCATTCGACAACCTAACAGTTCTACTGCTTCAGCCAAGCGTTTTCGCCATAAGGCCTTACCATTTCCGATCTGTTCCTAAGCGCTTACTTTACTCCATGAGTCCTCCTCACGACCCCTGTCCGTTCGCTTATAGGTCTAACAGGTCCACTTTGGACTTTACTGGTTCCCTTATTCATCACATTTGTAAGTCTTCATATGCACTGATGAAGTATGTACGTTGTACCTTCTTGGACCATTCGTATTCAGGTGATTCTTTTCCATGGCTTCTTCTACTTCACAAACTGGAAACATTTGGTTGCTCTAGGCTCTTATTAGCATTGCTGTCTGACTAATTTACCAACAGAACCCGGTGCACATTACTGGGCGGTAAAACTTCAAACTCACTTCCTCTTTCCTGTCTCCCTGTTGCCCTCACAGATTTAGTTAAGAAAGACTTTGAAATTCTCCGTAGGGAACTGTGAATTATTAGCCGTGCATCTTTTATGCCACTGAGCGATATGTACATTAAACTAAGAGATCAATAGCTATCCTCACGTGAGAAGTTTATTCACAAATTACTTTCAGGCTGCACTCCTCCTGTGCAAAATAGTCTCCGAAAGTGGCGGTCTCACGCTTCCACACTCTGCACTTTTCGTCCCATATTGTCTGGAATTCGTATTTATAGAATCACCACTCTTCCACAGATAGCACGCATTTTGGCAAATGGGGATCGCGTTTCAGCTGACTTCCCGAGCAGCTGACCATAAATGCTGAAATTATTTCTCGACGAGCTTCTCGTTCTCCTCAGGTTTGCAAGTTGTTAAGTGTAAACGTTTTCTTAGTTTTCAGTAGTGTTTGACTAAGAAACGATTTCAGTATATGTAAAGATCTATACAACGCATACGTGGATGCAACTGGTTGAACAGGTATCGTTGTGTCGATGAAGTTAACTGAAAAATTCCGTGAAATCAAGGCAATTCAGGCTTCGGCTGACAGTTATTACTGTGCACTTCTCAGCGTTACTGGATCACCGTTTTTAACATGTTCTGATCTGCTCACTTATAACCGCCAACAAAGCAAATCCACCGGGTTCAACGCACTTGCAGATGATCAGTGAATAATCTAATACGACACTCCTGTTTTGGAACAGTTCTGTTTTACTGATGAAAAGACGAAGTTTATATTGGATGTTTATTGGTCGTTATCTTTTCCGATCTCCGCTTGACCCTTACTTAGCCCTCGTAGTCATCTATTTGTTTTTCAAGGTGTTCTGCATTTTGGCATCGACTCCCAATTGTAGGCATCCGGGTCAGATCAATTAACTGTTCGGCTCAATATTGCCGAATTCATTCAGCACAACTTTTGTCCTCCAAATTGAACCCAATTTCAAGGACCAATAAACTGACCTAATAGCCCCGTTGTTCGGTTTTTCGAAGCTCACGTGATACCTTAACGCACGATCGACTGTATGCAATAGGAAACAGTCTTATGAATTGCCGCCTATTGTATTCTATATCTGTTCCGCACCATTTCAATTCATATCGGTCAAAAGTGTTAAACATGATGTCCTCCTTGTGCTGGTCCAAAGAAATTGGCATAAGTATCATATTATCTGGTTGCGCTACTTTTCATAGCTTTGTCTGTGATGCACCTGCTTGTAGTGCTCATGTAACTGATATGCTACAGGTTCGTGTATTTGCTTTCTACACCACTTAGTACTAAACTCCAGCCGGTACATCACAGGCACTGTCGCGGTCGACAGCTTTTCATGAGCCGACCCCGTAACTAACAAAAGTGCTATGAAGAATTGTACAAGGGAATCCGATTGCTTGTCAGCCGTAAGTACCGTAGAGTTGAAAATCTCACAATGTTAACCTAATGCCATTAATAAGTATGTATAATTTTGATGACCTTACTGAAGACATAGGTGAAGAAATAATTTTGCAACTTGGTGCAGAAATAGCAAATTTCCCCGTTATCCACTGGCGGTAAAATATACTATTTACGATATAGATTTGTTAACACATTCTTTTCATCCCATGGTCGACGTTCAGATGTTGTTTTGCGCGGAGAAGTTTTGTTACTTGGCATGAATGCAGCTTGGTTCCCCGATTATGAAAAGGTGGATTCTCCACTTAGTAAAACTTTGGAGGAGAAGCTTTGCGCATGGGTGAGTGGAAAAAACAATGATGGGTTTATTTATACATATTTCTAAACGGATTATTTTTACCAACTTCGTTGTCCGATTGATCAGTTATTCCATTCATGGAATTAATGCCCGCTTGGCTGATTGCCGTTTAACTGATCAAGTGGTCATTTGATTGACACATTGGCTAACTGACCGACTGATTGGTGACTGATTATACGACTTCCTGTTTTTTGTTTGGCCGAGTGATTTTGTAAATGTTTAAATACAAGCTTGGTGTATTCAATGACAGATCGATCGCTTGTCTGGTTTACTCACCGATTACTGAGTGGATGGAAGGTTGACTAAAGGACTGACTAGGTGATTGACTGATTGATTGATTGATTGATTGATTGATTGATTGACTGATTGATTGACTAATTGGTTGATTAATTATTTGATAATTCAGATTGCTGGTGAGCGAGTGAGTGGGTGAGTGTGAATTAGAGTACACTTAGAGAACACCAGCTATCTTTTAATTTATAATTTCCTTCTTTTTACTTACTGGAACTCATTATTCGATTTTCTTTTCATCGTAGCTAATAAATATAGTTCATTCCAAACAGGATCTCGGTGGAACTGTAGACAAATGTGAACTGACTGAACTTAATCCCGAACCCCTGACAGTCAACATAATACTCACATTTAGCGGAGAACGAAATTCGATAGATACGGTGGAACGATGCCTGGACCATATGAAAGAGGCAATCAAATCAGGGAAATCTGAGCCACAAACGTTTCACATCGGACGAATTAAAAAGTTTCAGGTGAGTGATTTCTTTTACTCGTTATGCCCCAAGCAGGGTGCACACTATATGGTTTATCTTACCCCGTATTAAACCAACACGAAGTAGGTCATTTTGTTGCTTTTTCAACCCGGAAAATCTCGTCGAGCTAGTTAACTGCTGCTTTTGGCCTGTAGTGAACAATTTTTGCATTTATCCATTTAACGATTCTGGCTAACTGGTAGACAGTTGATGCGACAGGGTAACTGGCAGTTTCTAAGCAATGAAGCATTGTTTGAACTCCGGTTTTATCTAAGTATATGAGTGTCCACACTCATCACATAATAATAAGTATATAGTTGGAAATGAATAGCAAGATCACATGCTTGGTAAAAGCAAACATACTCCAAGTGATCTCGGGATTTCCAAGGACCTCATGATTACCAAAAAAATGTAATTGATTGAATTTAAACCATACCAAATCGTGGATAGCTTCTCCTCAATGTTTAAAATCTCTTGAGCCAGAAGATTTATAGTATAATAATCAAAGCAGTGCTTGTTAGGAACAACTGGAAATCATTCAGATCAACACCGGTAACAACCACAGATTGTCAGCAGCCGTCCCTAAAATCTTCCGAGGTTGCCTAGGGAAAGAGTTGCGTTTACGATTTCCATACGGCAGTCCTATCTTCACAAAGAGAACGGCTGGTGAGAATAAACCAATAGAGCCTACTGCTAATTAATAAGTGAAGTAAAATGTTGTAATAATTCCATAGGCACTACCGTTGCAGCTTCCCTACTTGTTCGATCAGAAAGTATCGATAAACTGTAGCAGTCAACCGGTTGTTAACAAAAAACCAGAATTCCCTACCATGCGGTCTTATGACGGACTAGTGGTTAAGTTTACAGCGAGCGGAAATCCTACAATAAAATAGTCAACAAAAGAACTAGCGAACCGATCAGCAAAACAACGGAATGGACCGATTAGTCAGGTACCAAAAAGATTAGTAGTAAATATAGTTAAGTTAGCAAGCTTCAGTAATGTTTTTAGGAAAATTCAGCAAGCTATGTCTGTAAGGATGTGTATGGAACCATTTCTAAAATCCTTTCTACCTCTGCCTGCTGATCAACGAACCACGCAACTGTCAGGCTTAAAAATTCAGGACATAAGATCAAGAAAACATTTTCTCGGTACCAAGTGGACATCCCATACTCAGAACTTCCAAGTAGCCGAAAAACATTTCGAGTTGGCCGACCATTGCCTCGGTACCAAAACGAGATAGGAATGCATCTTTTTCTCGCTGTGTTTTGGAAGACTAATGGAGCATTGATCAAAATGAATATTACTGGTGTTCTAATAGACCCAAACTGACTGAAAGCGATCCGTGAATGTGTTTCGGCCCGAGTGGACCTGCTTACAAGATTTGACTACGAAAAATTTAAGATATCTTCGCAAACCTCAGGTTCTATAATAGTTTTGGCTTCCCCAGACATCGAAATAAAACTGTAACGTCGAGCAGAGAAAAACAGAGAGACAACCATAGCGATTTTGGTTTTATGATTATGCTACTAAACCAGGAACTTTCAACACCGAATTACAATAAATCCAGGATAAACTGCATATGAAATTTTCACCAAAATCTTTGGATGAGAATAAAACATAACTAGTGAAGGAGGACTGCAATTGATAATGCGCTTAGAAGGAATTGTAAACCGAATAAATCAACCCGTAATGAATTTGCTTGAGTGACTGCCATTCGGATTCGACTTTCAATGCACAAACCCGCGGTCAACCAGCAAACCTTACAGGAAACACCAGACTTGATTTTAGTTCTTGTTAGAGCTCGATAGTTGTGCATATCCTCTATCGTTCCGAGCCTTTGAACCCTGGCTTTCCAAATGGAGGGTGTGGATGTTACCACTTTGCTACCAGCTCCCGTCCGGGATAATCAAAATTATCACGTCAGTCAAGCAAAGAAAATACCAGTCCCGCACAATACTCAACTAATCGCCGACTCTGTGATGTAATGATATGTTTCACCACGCGGCATCATTCCTTCACCCGTTAAAGGAGACAGCAAAAAGAGGTGAGGACTGTTTCAGCAAAAAGTTTAAAATCGGTACGATCATCGAATTGTTTTAGGCCAAGTCTTGGACTATCACAGGTGATCTATATTCGAACGTCACACAGTCACCATGGATGGTTTCATGAAATTGAGACAGCATGACATATTTGCAAAGTTTACACTAGACAAAACTGTTTTACTACAAAGACAAAATGCTAGTCGATCAATTCACTGTTTTACCGAATCTCTTGAACGTGCTTTCTCAAATAATCGCCAATTCAGCGCCTTCTCCTAGAACAACTGAAGGCAAGTGGATTGGTTTATCTTTCACTTTTTTCCCTCGACAGAATCACATTATTATTTTGCTTTTGTTTTTGTTGCATTTATACCCTTTTCTCGTCGATCATTCTGGATGGCTAATAAACGAACACAAACTTGTGCACACGCGCACACGCATTTGGCAAGGCAGATTTTAGACGAAAAGAAATCGAAAAAAACTGAACTCTGACCGATTCTGGAGCTTCCCTCTCGGAGAACAGTTTCCTCAAAATTGACTTTTCTTACAATTAGCTAAAGACCTCGCACACTTTGTTATTCCGTTTAATGGGATCAAATTATTGCTCCAATTTATTGTTGATTACCAGGAAATTCAATCGGTTTTTATGCAACTTTTATGAAATGATTTACAACCAAAAGCGTGGCTCTTCGTCTTATATACGATTGTGAGAATGATGGCGAGGTAATTCGACGGGGGAATGAAGAGCTTGAATTGAAGAAGTTAGATTCTAACTGCTCAGCGGAGCAGAAAAGCATCAGTTTCGTCTATCTTTGTTCACTAAGAACCCAAGCCTTATCAGTAAGTAAAACTTGACAAACATTTTGATTACCACGAAATCTGACACATCTTATTGCTTGGTGGAGCTGCATGTTTTGTTCCTGTGAAATCTTGCGCATGTCAGTTAACAGTTCGCAAAGCAAGTCTTGTTTTTTAAAGCGGTCACAGTCCACTAAATGTAAACGGGGATTCCTTGTTGCAATTTGAGGAGATCTAATAACTTATTGCTTTCTCGAAAATTCAACTCTTTGGTTTGATGAATCTTCTTGCGAGTGACTACCAATATGGCCGTCATTTGTTTGATAGGATTTATCATTCACTTGCCCATCAATACGACCGAACCACTTTTGGCTGTCGCGTCATTCATCGGTGATTTAACTGCAACCTAGACCTCGATCTGTTCTGCTAACAAAAGTTCCAGTATAGGGAATAAGTACGCTGGCACTGTCAAAATGAATTTTGCTGTTCTAAACTTTGGCAATCGTCGCTGAGAAGAATTGCACTGGACGAAAGCAAATGTATTCACATCGCTATGTGTCATCTTTCGATATCTGCTTGTTGCTACACATTATGTCCTGAGTTACCATGAAAGTCTATCATCTAAACGCTTGCAGACTAATTTCATTTCCAACATCTGTGCGTCACCAGCCGTTTTGATGTGATACTTAATACATGAACGCCAAGTTGAACAATTTGGACACCCTTGCAGTCATCATAGCAAACCATGAGTACCGACTTCCACCGTATTTAATTGTGAATGATAATAACGGCGTTGTTGGTAGATGTAATGCGCCAACGTTCCTACTACCGTGGGTAGTCTTTCTCAAGGCAAGTTTCACAATCAAAACTTGCCTTGAGAAAGATTACCCACGGTAGTCGAAACGTTGGTGCATTACATCTACCAACAACGCTGTGTTATTAACATCATGTAATTCACAATTAAAACCAATACATGGCGCACCGATTTTTCGATACACTGCTTGCACCATTTGGTCCTGATATTCCACCATATTTGTTTTAGTTTTTACTTGATCCCTTTACTGAAACGATATTCAAGTGACATTTGACCAATTATTTTGTGTACAACCCTTTGTAGCCAATAACCCTCTTTAAGCTGCAGTCCGCACGTCGACGTCGCGGATCTTTCGGGGAAATTTCCTCACAAATTTCGTTGTCGCTATTTCGGTTACTTGTTTCTGCATCAGTAGCCAAACTATGGTTGCGAAGGGTTTCCTCGAAAAGAATTGCATTAGATTCGCTAACAAGGCGCTGAGGAAGTTGAGGTTCAGCTTCGAGCCTGCGCTGATTACCAACATAAGGCAAGTTACGCCTACGAAAATCATAGCGGTATTATCAGTAGAAAAGAGCCCAATCAGCACGCAGACTGTTTCCCACATAGTTTGGGAATTACGCCTAATCTGCTCGGCACTTCCATCAGACTAAGCTCTTCACGGAAGTATACAATGGGTCCAAACTCACGTAGGTGCTTTTCAAACAGAAAAAGCGATGATTGCCTGCTTAATTTCAATTTTTTAGTGTAACTTATCCAGCAATTCAGAAGCGGCGTCGTTAAAGTGAATGGGAAACATAATTTTCAAGTTCCATCCTGTCTGACTATCATTTTGGTGACCCTTACCAACAGGAATGATCTGCTTAAACCCATGACAATATATGCGTAAAAATCTTAATTCACGCGGTTTAATGATATGTTATTTGAATTTACCATTTCAACCCACTTCCGATCTAGTTGATGTTAATCGGTACTATGAGGTATTAAATCAGCCAGGCATTCTCACCAGGCATTTATTATTGAGATTTACCTAATTGAATGTCAGCCTTGACAGCTACATTTTCATTGATTTATATTCCAACAAGTGAAAGACAGCTTAAGGATACTGGTTTATTTTTGTTAAAGTATCTATATCTTTCAACCTGTCTGTTCTATCTGTCTGTTAGTTATGGTCTAAATCATTAGTGGAATAAACCGAATTTCAAATGACTGAATATCCGAAACGAAATGTTGACGTTTTCTGTCCACTGATTCGTCCCCAATAAGAAATAAATAACATTATGCCGTTTTTTTCTACCGTATTCTACTACACATGGATGACATGATTTAGCTTTCGCATAAATACTAGTAACGAATTAGATAATCGCCAAGCGAGCCTTACAGATCGAAGTCGCATAGATGACAAAAAATTTGCGGTCGCCCTTCCAGAAAAGCAAAAACTAATTAGGCCAATCTCCTGGACAGATTAAAACTAGATTGAAGTCAGCATGGCACTTGTGTTCTCGTGTTCACAAGGGTCAATGGCCGACCGGGTGCGCATGCATGATTTTAGTCTCAGGCGGATCTACGTGATGCCCTTTTGATCGATTCATCAGCATACTGCACACACTGATAGGGCTTTGTGCATTTTATTGATTGTGTCCAATAGACGACACAGATCGTTCGTCTGTAATCAACAAACGGGCTGATGAGAACCAGTTTTCTTTACATAATTATGTGTTTGAATAGATGCTGACTTTTCTGCTATACTCATGAGACAGCATGCACCAGAAAAAATTACACAGATTAGAGAAACAATGATTACATTAACAAAAACAAGTTATATTCAAAAATTCCGACATTACAAGCTTTACTTTGGGCTAACTGATCAGTTCATATAGTAATATGCGGCATATAATTGCAGTATGCATGTTCGTAGGTGTTTATGTGCCTGTGATACAGAAACAGAAATCACAGTCCTGGTCGACAAATCTTACCGGCTGGCAGATCAAGCACGACTAAATTAACGCATTTGTAAAGCTAGCTGACATACTTCAGCTCTACAAACTTATGGGTAACTTGTCTGCAAACGGGACATCTACGGTATCCGAAGCTGCAGAACATCACTTGGCATTTACCACACAAACTTCGATGTCCACAGGGTACACACACATGTGTCGCCTCAACCGTCTGGCAAATAACGCAATTGAAATCGTAATTCGTGTCTGGGGTATGTTTGTTCATCTCTTCCTTATATCCATCTGAATTTTTGTTCAAGAATGCCGAGAATGGAGGAAATCAGAGAATGGAACACGAATAAGGGAAGATGACAAGTGTACAGACAAAGAGCGAAGTATTAATAGAATTCAAAATCAGCCTTATAGCCTAAGTCCAGAACAAATCACCACTCGCAACTTGGGTCTAATTTTACCTAGGCATCAAGCAATTACAATGGACTTGGACAAGTCCCACGATGATCTACATCACAGTTTGATTATCTCTGGTGCCTAGTTTTCGAAGGAGCGATGAGATTACTTTTTTTCCTCCTTCCTCTCAATCGCTTTATAGGTGATACCTCATCGAAGCAGTCCATGTACCAGTGTCCACTGGAAACTGTAAACGCTTTCCATTATTGTGATTACATTACGTGCAAGATTATGTGGTCAGGAAAAAGTTTTTTGCCGTTTTTCTATCAATGTCAGTGATTTTACGAACAAGCACTGTAAAATTCATTATAAGCCCTAAAAGTTGCTGTTTTATTGAGCCAAAAAAGGCTGTTACTTCCGACTGTTTCAAAACTTCAGAAACTGGACGTTGCATAATATTCTAAGCAAATATTCGCCTTTCATTATTTATCGATTCTTCAACTGCCACACATGAAAACAGTTTAAAACTGACATTCCGGTGGTTGCAAAAAATTGACAAAAACAATGTACCTTGTAGCTCACGCCAACAGGTAAGAACTTGTTCTAGTAAACCAGAATGTCTGAGTCGAAAAGCCGCACTTTTCGGATGAGATATGAGCAACTGTCTGAGATGTGCATTACTCAGCGATTCCAGTTGTTTCTCGCTTTTGATGAGAGCTAGTGGGAGCAGGTTTTGGGCGAAGCGAGCATCGAAATTTCCGTCGTTGTTCACGAGCTGTTGACAAGAAAACCACGAGGTTACCCATTAATCACCAAGTGCTCCTATTATGAATATCCTTTCTCAACAGAAGATATAAATTATTTTATTTTGATGAAAGCAATGACAATTTTTTGTCCTGACTACTGTTAACACTTCAAACTGGTTAACATCTACTTCACTTGATTGCAGTAACCTGCCAGGTTGTCTTATAACTATACTTACTTAACTAGATATAAGATATCGCTGGTCAGATTTTGCCCAGGTCTAGGATGCTTCTGTCAGGCATTTTACATGTGGCCGGCTTTTTGAAATGCATCACGTTCCCCAACAATGATGTCTTTACTCGACTCGAAAGGCACCATTGACTGAACAGATCTATTTGATGCTCTCCGTGAGAATTTCACACCACAGTAGTTTGTGCATGCAAACAGCTGGCAGCTTAACGTTCACTGTGGGCTGACAAGTCTATTCAAAGTGGTCAGAAGGGTGCATCATTATATCCCCTCTGTTTAATTTGGTTGGCGATTAGCTAATGCAAAATGTTTTAGAAGATCCCCAAAATGTGGGTATCCAGTTGGAAATGACCGTGCGGTTTCGTGATCTACATTGCACTGATGACTTTGTTTGCCTGTTCCGATGTGAACAATGTGCGCACCCTGGACTAGTCAGGCCTGTTTTATGCCCCTTTGAAGTACAAAGTCTAGTGGTAGTAGTAGTGGTAGTCGTAGTAGTAGTAGTAGTAGTAGTAGTAGACGTCAGTAGTCGACAGTAAGGAACTAACAGCCGTTAAAAGTCTCAGTTGCATCAGTAGCTGCTCGTCCAAGAATGATATCATGGCATTTGGGGTGAGTATATGTTTACTTGGGGCTCAAATGTCATTAGCTGAACTGAAGCATTCGCAGGATCGATTTGAATAATTATAAGGTTCAAACTCGAGTGTTGGGTACCGGTTTAAAGAATAATCGATCATAGCATATCTAGCTAGTATATTTTGTTATTTGAGTCATGAGTTGCGCATGTAAAGCACAAGTCTAGCATACAGTACCTCGTTTTTCATTCCTCATTCGGTTTGAAAGGAACTACGTGCATTACCTGGCACCGTGGAATGAAAAAATGTCCACTAAACTTAGATAAAGTGTCTCCGTTGTTGGGATCCAAAGAATTCCTCAACTAGTTGGACTAGGCACTCCCCCAGCTGGCTAATGGAACATTCTTTTCTTTTCCCGTTCTGTAAGTCTTCTCTTTGTCTTCCTTGTGCGTTCATCTTTTTTATCACAACGTGTAACATGGTGAGGACAGTAGCGATCAGTTGGGTTCACCCTGCTATTTACTGCTGCACCACGTTGCTGTTATTCTTGATGACGATCGGGATGACGATGGGGATAGTAGTAAGAAGGAGGAGAGACAGGTTGTTTCGAGTTCTGTTTTTTTCCTAGTTCATTTTGCAGGTTGCTACAGCTTGCATTTGTAATAATCAGTACAAACAATACCCAAGTCTTTCAACACGGGAATCGGTGTATAGTTTAAAGGAAGTCGCAGATTTTACGGATGAAACTGTTTTTTCAATCCCACTTGAAAATACTACTTAATCAGTTAAATCTGTGAAAGTGTGGAAATTTTCCGTATGGCATCGTGAATATGAAGGCTCTCTGCGCAGTTTCTGTGAGCCTGTCGCACGAGACTCATGAATCTTAGCGGATTTTGTACGAATACTCCGCGATCGATCTACATAGCTGTTCGCCTTCGTCAGTATACTCTGTTTTCGGCAATTTATCTGTGGCCATCTTATCCGCGAAGAACTCGGTGTAGTATCCCTTATTTTTTCTCCTGAAGCCTTCTGATTTGTCATCTCTACCGTGATCGCTAGGCTTATTTATTTCTTGTGTTTTTTTTGGTTGCTTACCTCTGTCTTCAGCTAGCGCTGTCAGAAATGTGGTATATTCTTTTGTTGTAAAAGATGCTCCATGGATGCTTATTTCAATCGTCTGTATTGGGGTTTCCTTCAGGTTGCGGATAACCATATGTTTCGACCGCTGGATGGTATGCATTCATTATACAAGCACTTTTGTTTGGTTTTCTGCCTTGGTGATTTGGGCGTTTTCTTTGCATTCGTAAGAAAATTGTTGATGCTCCCGTTACTGTAAATGATACAACTCCTAAGAATTGGACTTCAGTTTCAATATCCAGAAGCTTAGCAGTGCTAGCCAAAGATGAGTGATACGCTACTGGACCAGTGTGACATCGCTGAAGGACAGACAATTAAAATGCTATACGTACAAACAAAGAACGGAATATCTATGCCAGCCTAGGTGGACTTGTTACCAAAAGGAAGACGCAGTCATCGCGCATTCGGAAACCGGATCGATCTGGATGCACGTGTCGTTCGTCCGGAAACGAGGAGCGTTTGCGCTCAGCCACGCAATGGGAAAGCATCATTTGATCATTTGACATTGGTCATTTTACATAAATAAAATGATTGCAACTGATCGACTGGGGAGAAAAACAACAGAAGACTCGAACGACAAATGCTTAGAAGGTAATTAAATTACGTATGTAAAGACTCCACAATTCGCCGACGTCCGACTGATCTCAACCACGGTTCTTCGAAATGCAATCAAGAATGTTGCTTAAATTTCGCATAAATCACAAAATTAATCCGTAAGTGCAATGATTTGACACAAAATCAATCAGATTTATGATCGCTACGCAAAACGAGCATGAACACTGTACAAATTTCACATGAATCTGAACGTCGACAACCCTGTCTAACAGTTCCATCCATTTTCGAGCACAACCAACCTCATTCGACCTTAGCTTTATAACACAACAAATTACACACCAAAATCATGATCAATCAGAGTAGTGAAATGCTAAACTTATACAACAATAACTCCGTCGGGATTTGGTATATTCAGATCAATAACTTGGATGAATGCAACTCAGTGAAACGTGCAAACATGTTGCCTAAGTGTAAAGCGCTAGTGACTGAACACAGGTAAGTGAACAAAGGTGGGATATAGTGTCGGAATATGACAAAAGGAAGAGGAAGCTGAAGTAAAATTGATTCTTCGAGTATTGGGCGTTCCGAGGAAATAACGTGTTAGTGAGTTCCGCTCAAATTTTGGCTGAAATTAGTATCCATTGCATATAAACTATTTTCCACAAATAAAACTAAACGATTTCCAAATAGAACAGTTATCTTCGTATAATGAGTGAGACGAACTACGATGAAACGGCGTAAAGATGTGTCGTGAACACACCGTCAGCTTTATTGGCCACGATAATATTCCTACTGGGTGTTGGTTTGTTATAACGTGTTCCATGCATGATGGCACTGGAACTGGCAAGCTCATAGATGCAAGACCCGTTTGAAAGGGAGATTGGGATAGGAAATCGTGACCATAAAACTCGGAGCGACAGAGAAAAACGCAATGGTCCAACAAGTCATTCAAACCGTTCCCAGTGTGAACAAGCCACCGTGAAACATATCAATAAAGAGACTGAATCGATCCGAAGCCTGCACCGACGGGTATACTTGCTTATATTTCTTCCCGTTTTCAATATTATGTATAAATATGGGGACTACATTCCCCTGAATCACCAGAAGGATTTCGCAGTTATTGTTGTCTGTAAGATATCCGTTCCCGGTACTCCGCTAACCACTAATTCCTGTACTCTTTTCTTTGTCCTTATTAGTAATAAATATTCTTGAAACTTGAGGTCTCAAATTAATTCTTTTACCAATGGACTGCGTCTGTAGCGTTGTTTATAACTAATGGATGAGCTAAGTCCTCTTGCATAAAACCGCATTGGTTTCGTTATTCTTGTGGTGACCCCATCATCATCATCATCAGCAGCGTTCAGCGCCAAACACCAAGGCAAGCCTCACTGACCGCTGCCTTTCCCCAGAGTTACAAGTTTATATAAAAAGAGTGAATATCCAACGGGAACAGGGAGTGGACCTACACAGGCAGGAAAAGATGAGATACTGCTGCAGCCACCACACAAAACACAGTCTAACTGTACAAAAGCATGTGTTTTCGATCACTCTGATTTGACAGAAAATGACAGCACGATCGCCATTGTTCACGGTTCACTGCCATATCCTTCGCTGTCTCCAGCCAGCAAGTCAACGAGTCTTTCGGACCCCAACCACGAAGGCGTGAGAAACCTACTTTACCTAAGTTCGCTGTACATTTTCTCATCTCACGTTGTCACGTCATCTGTTGGCCTCCATATGGCTTCTTCCATTCATTGTGAGGAATACAAAATAGGGCACGATATGGTAGACGAGTGTTCGTCATGCGCAACACGTGACCCAACCAGCGTAGTCTACTAAGTTTCATACGCTGAAATAAGCTATTCTCAGAAGTGGCATTCAATACATGATTCCTAACCTCAATATTACTCACCCGGTCATTCCATCCAATCCTAGCCATACTACGTAAACATGGTTTGTCGAAAACCTCCAACCGACGAACATCGCCTACACGCATACTCCACGTCTCAAAACCGTACAACAGAACTGCAGCACAGTACACACGACCTTCCAACTTCAGTGAAATATCAGGCCGATACCACAAGTGCTTCAGTTCAGCGTAAGCTGCCCGAGCCCTGGATATGCGCATACTTACCTCCAATCCCAAGTTACCATCGTTCGACACGCAGCTACCAAGGTAGGTGAAACGGTCCACAGTAGTTAGTTCCTCTCCATCCAGTATCAAGTTCGGTGCTGCTGTCGTCCAGTCCTGTAACAGTACTTTGCGCTTTGAAGGTGCAAAGCACATGCCGAACCGAGCAACCGATCTCGACAGTCTATCTAGTGCCCGTTGTGCATGGTTCGCAGACTCGAACAGGCACACGACGTCGTCTGCGTAATCTAGGTCGCATTACGCCCTAGGGAAAACTGAATTTCTGTGACGTCAGTTGTCACAGTAATGTGGTTTGAAAATTAATATTATATGGCTGCTGCGTTTGGAATTTAAGCGTTCAGGTGGTTCGCAATGAAGCATCAGCATCCAAGGCAACAGTAGCAACCGAAGTAGTTTTGCATACCTGTTTCATTCTTGTTAAGAATCAACACAAGTGGTTTTCCTAACTGGGACACAAACCAAAAAAGAATGATTGTAAGTCTAAGGCTTTTACTGCTGAGCTAACCGGGCAAACTGACGTATTTATCTTTCACCTCGGGTCGGGATCCCAGTTCGGGAGCTTCCAGACATGGTCGACTCACTGAAGTGCCTCCAAGCAGTACAGCTGTTGAATAATTTGACCCCAGCTCAATTGTACCTTTGCGTTGAAGTAGCGTGTAAATGAGTCGGCGAAGATTCAATCTGGGATACGTTTGATTGAGTACTTCGGGTCGATTCAGTCCCATAATACGGCTAATAATTTATTATCCCAAGGGGAATTCTTATATTAAACTTATTCGCTAACTTGAAGGTCACTATCACCGCAATTAGGGGTATGATTGCACCAAAATCTCCCAATGGTGAACAAGTGTCTTGAATGTTTTTGCGTTTTTACTTTAGTGTTTGTAACTCAGTCGAATCAGTCCGTGAGATTATGATAAAATAGCTACAAAATTCACTTGATCAGTTTGGATGAACACGTAACGGAAATGTTCAATTGGAAGAAAAGATCACATGATGAAGCCCTGGAGTGGACCAGTATCAAAGTTTCTCCATGGTTTTCAAGCTGACTGGAACAGGGAAATTCACGGTGTGCTGGTCACATTTTTTTTTGATTCTATGACATGCCAGTCCCCTAAATATCGAGCGCTTCATGGAAATAACTGATTTTGCACTAGGAGAAACTTCGACTCTTCTTCCGGTTGCAGCATGTTTGTAGTGGTTGGCAAAAAACTCATCGTCACAATCCTGGTGTCACCGTAAATTCGGTTTGGGGATTTAATTGCATATACACATCACCATACAATCCCATTTGATTTTTCATGATATAAAACGGAAAATTGCGTACTGCGAAACCGAAGTCTTGTTAGTCATGAACTAGAGAACTGCAAAAGTTTTTTTTTCTGCTTTTTGTAGGATTCAGTCTCTAATTTAGGATTATATATATATATATATATGAACTGCTGTAAAGTAGAAGCGGAAAAATCAAAAAAACCAACTTCTGACGTCGGGCTTGAGATTCCTGTTGTAATAAGCAGGGAACACAGATATGAAAACAGTTAGTTTTGCCGTCTCACTGCTCTCCATAGAAAGGAAATATCGAATCCATCGGTCTGACAGGTTGCAATTGACAATTTGTACGGATAGCACCTAGCCTATGCATGGTTGTGACGGTTGAAGATTAGAGGAACTGGGACCAGAGAAGCAAGTTCTCAAGTTCCCTGTGGCACAGGCAGAAAAGGGATAAGGAATCAGATGTCCGACGATGTGAGACTGCTTGCAGATTGGCAGTCAGAGTGGGTCCACCAAGCGTTTCGATTCCCCTCGTTTGAATTCGGTCGAGAAGGGCCGAAGATGAGGACGAAGCTGCGCCCCAGATAAGAGAGCATTATTCAGGGGTGGGAGTTATCTAAGTTAAATAGCGTTGCGATGGTTTAAAATATTGTCCGGACAGGGAAAGAAACTCCAACATTTTGGATTCATTCGAGGCAATAGTCACATGTAGGCCAAACAAAAGAAAGATAAAAAGAAATGCTCAAAAAACCTAGAAGATGAAGTTATAAATGATGGAGCAGAAAGAAGGTGCCTTGCTAAGACGAGTTCGTGTATGAAAAGATACTTGCAAGCGTTTTTGAAGCGCCAAATAATATCGAGCTTTTGAATCCCCAAGCAACGGCCTAGTCGAGATCTGCATTCAACGATACACAAAACTGGTGCAGTCGTGAAGAATGCTACTAAGTGAGGACGGGTAAAATAAAGAACGAGGAAAAGTTGCGTCTTCCGTGAGTTTGCAATATTTTCCTTAGGTCAATTTAGCAAGTCGAAGGGAAAGAGGTCAGGAGAGCACAAAATGTTGACGGGTCTTTTAATGTATCTTTTAAAAGATGGAAAAGAAAGCCCGGTGAGGGAGCTGCGAGTCCAAGAAACTCGTTTCTCACGAAAATAAAAAATCGGGAAGCTTTGGCAGTAACCCTTCAAGCCAAACACGATCGAAATCCTTGAAGGTACTAAATGATATCAAACGCTATTCCACTTGATTGTTGACCTCAGAGGACCCGGTATATGAAACTCGGTCTGAAAAGCTGTCGGTAGACCTGTAGTTACAAAGTTCATTCTGGTCCTCATCTGTACGCGAGAGGTTGTTCAGACAACAACCCATTCGATGGTTTGTTAACATTTCCTATTACTCTTTTCAGCCGCTTACGTAAAACTGTGAATTTTTTTAGCAGGAGATTGAATTATGTAATATTCAGTCATAAAATGCAGTGAACGGGCATGCATGTTAACTTCTGAACAAGAAAAATTACCGTCATCCTCATGGCAAATGTAAAAGCTGCGTTAATGTCTCGTGTACCGGCAGCTGGATTACTTAGTCAGATTAGCATTACTCCACTGAAAGCTACAATCTCCTGGTCAGCATTGTGCAACAAGGGTTTAAAACATGAAATGAGATCAACTGTGTTTGGTTGTTATCAAATATTTCGCCGAGCTGGTCTTCTTTCTCTACTATTTAGGTGGATAAAGGGCACGCAATGTTTCCGATTCTTTACACAACAGGAGTTGTTTCTAAGACACATTTTACATGGCTTTCAGTCAGACTGGAGAATGAGAATGATGGCCAGATTTGTTAGTTTTCGAACGGGTCAACGAGCTTTGGAATTGGAAGATTGCAGTATTCTTCCAAGAAAAGCAAGATATTCGCTTGAAAAAAGTTAGACAATCGATCGAAAATTGGGACTAATAATGATGTACATTTTCTGGCAAAGATTGATTGTACGCTCTCAGTCCTGGGATGTTTGTTTGAGGGAGAGTTATGCCTGGCGAACGTTTCAGATTGCAAATAGGATTTCAAGACTGGGATCAAAATCCGATGAACCCGAGGGGGGGGAGTGTTGACTGCAACAATTGGTAGGATTTAATAGTGGAAAAACATTACAGAAAGGATTTTCATGTTTTCTGAAGTTCGGTGAAGCATAAACCAGACGGCCTAATTTCTCACTCTTACTAAGACTACCTTTTACTGTTCGTTTCGGGCCAGCAAAAATCAAGCCAACGTGGGGGCTGTAACCTCGGTTAAAATTGTCAGCACTGGCTGAATTGTGTGGGCTTGCTTGTTTTAAGCTTCGGTACACATGCTGACGACCGTGCTAACCGGGTTTCAAATGACGGGAGTGGAAATTCGCCTTTCTCTGGTTTAAGAGACATCAATCCTACTCCGGGTCCACCTATGGGTGTGCAGATCTTTCCAAACACGTAAAGCATGTGTCCCATCAAGGCCACGGTAAGCGATCTCAGATTCTACGCTCTCAATCTTCTCGGTCATGCATTCAACGTTGTCACGACCGTGTCATAAAAAATTATAACAAATGGGAGAAGTGAACACTGTCTTTCCATTAGGCCTTGCGAAAAATACGATGGTGCTGAAGAAGGGATGCGCAAGAGGTTTTGTGAAGGCTTTTGAGGACGGCGAAGATTAGCGTACGGTTGCAAAGCACAATGATGTGACGTACCGGACAGCATATCAATGGATTTACACAGACGAACTTCGGTGTGAACGTCTGTCAAGAAGCGGGACTAGAAGAAGAATTTTGGACAATACGGAAATCGACCAAATGGTCAGATGACTGGAAGAAGATCACTTTGGACTTGGGGTTGCATTCACAGAGGACTATTCTCCTCAGGGAAGAATGTTACGAATCTCCCCATACCCGTCAATGCTCACTCTGGTTGAAAGTGTTTGGACTATTGTGGAGAATCAAGCCAGGGCAGAACTCAGTACCATTGATCTGAGTCTGCAAGAAAAAGACTCTTCAGGGGTTTTACGCCAGTTCGAATGGCGGCTGCAGTTCCTGAAAGGCCCGATTGGGAGGGCAACATCGACCACTTCCGGTGGCCTTTTGTGAACATCTCGCGAGGCATCCCCCGACAATCCTTTTGCCTGGTCTGGATAAGCAGGGTATGGGGTAGTGATAACATCTATTCAGACGGAGATTGTTTAAATCACTGTAATGAGGGCAACACTTTATGTAACTTTGATTTTTGCGATTTATGCATCAGACGTGGGTACATATAAAAGAAAATAGGAATTGAGTACGAGTAAGAAATTTGGTTTCGGGTGAGATTCGTTTCGCATCTAAAACCCCACGGATTTCGGGTGATTTTTGATGTATCTCAGATAATTCGAAAAAAATAAGCTCCAAGGTATACCGATAGATAACGAAAAATTGAATTTCTCTGCATGATACGAGATACAAAATGATATCAAGATTTCAAAGTAACATTCGTAGATCAAGAATATTCGGATGTTTGTTTTTGTACGAGTACGGAGAGTACAAGCACCGTGTGCAAAATTGACGGCAAAATTGCGACAACTCTAAAATGAGACGACTAAGAACAAGAATAACAACAGATTAGAGATTGACGGCATTGATTTATGGGGAGAGAAACCTTTTCCAGCAATAACCCGAAAATGAAGCGTTGTAGTAATACGGCCGACCAAGAGCCACAAGGTCCGCGTGCCTGATACGGAGTTTATGGATGTGAGTTCAGATGGAAGATATGTCAACAGAAAAGAGTACTGGAGATAACTGAGCACCCTGGAGAACCCCATAGTTGAAGATTACTAAGCAGGAGATAGTATCATTGTAACGAGTGAATTGTGATTAGCTATGGAAATAATAGGTCAAGGGGGAAATAAGGCAAGGTTCTACACGTGAATGGGACACGAATGAGAGCAACGTGTTTCTATCGATTCTAGTCAACGGAGCAGATCCTGACTTCCTAGGGGTTTATTATCCAGTAAAAAGAAATGAAATTTATCAAGGTCACAAAAGGGCATTAGACGTGGACCGAGGAGATGGGTTGGCGAATCGATGGGAATCAAGAATGTTTAGAGGAAATGCAAGCTGTAGAGTGATTAGTTTTTCCGAAACTAGATAACGCATACTCACCACTCACCTAATTAGTTCGCAAACTACATATACCATTAGGCCTCAGATTGTTTTGTGGGTAAGGCAGACTACTTATCATGTGCGAAATGTGTGACCCGGTATGTGCATGTGCGTATGTGTGTGCGCGTGGGTGTGGGTGTGTAGGTGTGATGGCCTATTATGAATTTCTTCAACGGATGGAATTCCAGTGAATAAATGAGTTTATTCCAATGAAAATTATGGACAACCAGACAGTCGGAGTTTGCTGTACGATGGCAAGAGTTTGATTGTCGACGAAATCCTTATGATAGGCTGAATGCATAGTTTGTCAAGAATGCGGCAAATCTAACATTCACCGTGCCTGAAGACAGTCTAAAATGATCCGCAATCATTAGTGCTGCCAAAACAACTTCTGAAGTGTTACGAAGAGATTCAAAGGTCTGAAGACGAGCTTTATTTTTGTCGTGGTTCCAGAGCGGATAATTCGAATTATTATGCAATATTACCAGCAAATCTGTCTTTGAATTTCCTACATTTATACAAAGCAAACCGCACGGTACATAAGTTTTGGATGAAATCCATGGGGCCTTGGTTTTTCAAAATAATAAAATGTTTTGTTTCGAAATCAATTAGTCGAAACTGGATCGGAAACTTACAGACTCTTCAGTTCTGGTACTATATTCATGATATTGCATTAGCCTATCGACCAGTTCGGTTTTCTCCGTTGCTCCATCTGCACGTAGGCCGTTTTTCAGCAGTTCCGCACTCAGTTCCTTTATCGACAACTTCATTAGGCGGTCCCATTCGTTCTTAGTAAATCAAAGAATTCAGTGACAGTGTAATAAGAAAATGAAAATCTTCCAGGTGAACTGTCAACTGAATGATCAAACCATTGACCAATTTACTGAGTGATTGAGCGATTAACTGAATGATTGATTGATCGATCGATCGATATCTTACTGGCTTGCTTGCTTGTGTGATTGATTGTTTACCAACAACTTAGTATTTGCATACGATTTCTGCATCACACATGGTGAATTTTGTGAAAACTTTAATGCGTTTTGTGATTCTAAGCAAAATGGAACCAGCCTAAATGTCTCGGTTCATAGAAGGTTATGATAAACTACGATGAATAAAGTTCAAGCCACATATGGGACTCGAAGAACAAATTATCGGCCATTGATGAGAAATTAGACTGACAAAGTATCAGTCTGGCTAACCGCCAGGAACAGCCAAAGAATTTTTGACTTTAGTGTAGCCCCTTAAGGGAAACAAAATATTCTGTGCTAAACAGAGGGCTGTAATTGTTCTCAAACTCACCTCTAGTAATTTACGGTTGAGAAAACTTTAGATGATCTAACGCTATTTATTCATTATATGCGCTGCTAATCTTATGATAGCGGATGGCAATAGGTGGCTCCATTCCTCTTCAAAACAGTCGTCCATTTTTGAACTTGATTTGCCTATCCGAATCCATTTTCCTGTATATTTAGTGCCAGTACTGATGCGCTGGTTCAAAAGATCTTTTCTTCAAAACAGTCTGTCTCACAGCTCACTAGGTGGACACTTTTGTATGACTTTCAACTGACTAGGAATGAGCCATCTTTGGTTCCAAGTAAGCGAAACTGTGAGGGTGAAGTCGGGATACCGTACTAGTTCATGGACTGCAGATGCTGAAGAAGATCAGTAAGACTTAATGGATTTATATCACCCTCTGTGAGTCCTTGCATCAAAGCCTAGGGCTGTCGCTCCCCGGATTTCACGAACTATCAGCTTTACTCTTCTGCCAATCGATCCAACTGCTCGTTGCTAGCCTTGAAAGGCCAAAATACTCGATCATTTGTGACAGTACTTTCCTGATAGCTTAGCTTAGATTGCACACGAAACGATCCTTATTTTCGTGGGCATGATAGTTTCGTAGTAATCCTTTGATTAGGGGGCTAAAATTCAGAAATTTATTTGATCTTCATGACCTATCCTACTCCATCAGCAGCATATAGTAAGTTATCAGCACTCTAATTTATGTCCAGATGAAAATATTCAGAGATGATCGCGTAGTGTTTCCAAATAATAGTTTATTTAGTGGCGAGTTCCCTTTGGCGGACGGATTGCTCCAGTCACAGTTCCCTTCCTCAGTCTTTTGTCCAGATCGGGGATTTTGCGTTGTTCGTGTTTCCAAATGCTGTTGGCTATCGTAGCGATAGTTTCTCACCCATGCATTCACACTCTAGTGCGTCTGTATACGACTTCTGTCCACGCATGCTCTTTACGCTCAGAGGCGAGCGAATGAAACACCGGCCGGACGTTGAGGTTGAAAGTGACCAAGATTCGATCACCAATCAGCCGCGTAATTGATAATTTTTCCTTCCCAATCGTGGCATTCTCTTGGAACAGGGCAGCTTATCGGTTGCACCGTCGAGCCACGATTTCATAGCTTGAGTGATCAGACATTAGTATTGATGTCCGGCCACTCTAGGTATCAAAAGCAAATGCGCATCTACGAAACTGATAGCTGGAAAAAAACTGCCTCAAATGACGGAAGAATTCCTCGAAATAAGCAGTTTTTCTTGAGGAAGAATTTATCTTAGATCATAATTCATTTTTTCGAAACTGTCAATTTTTATTTATCGTCCAACAATCAGTAAATACTGAAATATTTAGGGGTAGTCATAAACCCCCTTTTAAGTTGTCTGAAAATGGGGATTTCTCGATAGCACCGTAGAGACATATAAACGCGAAAATTCGCTCAAATGGACCGGCTCGTCACAGATTTTTTATCTCAGTCGCAATTCCAATGATAAAATAATTGACCTCGACCCCAAATGTTTATCATTCTTCGAGGGAGACAAAATCCCGATATTTCAGTGCACTGAGTACATCTAAAACAGAAAGAAAGATGTTTGACTAAAACCGGAACTGGATGTTTTGGGTCAGGCTTGCTTCAAACATTGTACCGTTGTTACCGGGCAACAACTAATACTTGAAATGGCACCACGACTGAAAAAATGTACATGGAATCCGGACATCTACTTGATGTCCACGACCAAATGATCAGAAAAGACGACGGTGGACACGCAAAGCCGCTAGGGTAGGATCTGGGATAGTTTGAATCGCTCGGGATTAAAATCCGGCACTTCCTTAAGCACGAAGCATAAAAGTGGGCTTTCCAATTATTACACGAACGATCATAGCGTGATCACCCGGCAGTGAATTACTCTGCACACACAAACAGGAGTAAATATTCATTGACTGTATGTAAACAACTGACGGATTCTAAAATACCGTTGCACCATTTACCTTTGAGAAGATAAAAGCACATGTCAGTGTGTTTTGTTGAGTTTGCTCCAGAGCAAAGCACGATAACGCATAACGGGAATACCGAGTCAATGAAAAAGGCACACGAAGAACTAAGTCACGTGCATATTTTTTAAGTCACTAATCTGACGGGTTGAAATCTGACGGGTTAAGAGATAATTAGATAAAAAGATGGTGATTTAAAGCTGAAGCAGGGAAACTCAACTTATAAAGCACCTGATTTATTGGTACAACAGCCATATTCCGGTGACAGTATTGTCACGATGGAACAACTTACGGCGAGCTAGGTTTCCAAGGGTGGTGGAAGAACAAATTCGCGCAAAGTTCTCACAGTATTTGTCTCTTTTGCTCCACCTCAAGTAGGACTAGCTTAGATTATCCGTCCACAGTGGTAGCACAGCAGACAATTATTGAGCCATCTTTCCAAGCACAACTACTGGTTGTCAGCTTGTTCTCTTTGGAGCAATATCACTAACGTATGAATTCATCAAGTTGGTTAAAATAAAACATTTTAGCCCTCTGTAACAATCTGTTCAATATCTAGTGGAATACGACTATTCACCCATCGTTCTGGCCGTCGCAGACTTCCGTGAATCATCCACGCCGCCGATCTTATCCTTCTACCAATCCGCCTATCCACACCTTAAGACATCACTCAGATTTTAGGAATCACTGTGCAAGCCTCTAACTGATGTTCACTCGCTGAGAACTTTACACTTTTGACGGATTGTAAATTTTATTTGGTACAATTCTTCTCACCTTTTTTGACGGTTTCGTCTAAACCACGTTCTTTCTCCATTAGATCATTCAAAAAATTGAGAACAACTTTAACGTATCCGGAAATATTTCGAAATTTTTTCTGTTTTCTACTTTCCTTGTTTTATTGCCAGTATCTTACCCTGTTTCAATTCAAACAGACTTGTATTCCGTATCATTCTATCCTTGGGAATAACTTGTTTACCTCTTGTGATAATGTATTGCATAAGAAATGTACCGTATTTCGGGGCCAAAGCCTCGTCCTTCGAAAGCTTGCGAACAGGAAAGTGGCCGACGGTCAAATGTGTCGAACCCTCACCCCTTACGTTGGAACGCTTCGAGGTTGGTCGCCTGGCCATAATCGGTCGTTCGTCTTGACCACATCATCTAACCTGCCTGTAAGGCGTTTAGAATGATGGGTAATGCGAGTATCACCCACTGTTCCACTGAGATGTGTGCTTCTTTAAGGATTATGAATTGTCGGGCCTAAATATAGATGCAGCTTATGAACATTTTGTTATTTCATTTATTTGCTGAGGATGAATTTAATGGATTTTTACACCACTCAGTCACATTTTCTGGAATTAATCAGTAAACTCTAATAATTTCACATTTTTTGCATTAATCCATTCCGTTTAATGGGGCGACTCATCAACATACTGAATAACATCGTCCTAAGTTTGTCGGTTTCACTGGACTTTTAGACGATTGGACTAACAGCGTTTCCTAGACTGTGGTAGCAGGCCTGCACACGATCAAGACTGCGATTCAATCAGCACAAACTCACCGTTTTGTCTTTTGCGGCCATTCCCGTGATACAGACTGTAGCTCCAAAATCCGTCCCGTATGCAGTTGTCAGTGAATGTGTGAGTATATTTTTCCAAATGGGTGACGGTAGTTGCGGCAAACGGAGACACGAAACATGTGCCGTAGTGAATCGAACTATTCTCACATGTCCCTATACGGTAGCGTGTTGTGTACGTTTGCACGAGTGTTGTTTGTTCCACTGGGGCGGATTACGACCAGTTTTACCCGCGGGCCGTAGACTGCGTTTTAGATCGAATTCCCTTCAGTTGAGTGTACGCGTGCACACAAGCACACGTGCCTCTATTGGACGGGACATTTGTTTACGTGCATAATATAAGCCTGGCTTGTCTGAAATACGATTAAACGAGGTTGTAATAGAACAGAAACTGCCATACATGATTTTATTTAGTTCTTATCTCTGACAATGGTAAGGGACCGTTGTAAGTTGACACTAAATGGCACTTTGAATCCGATGTACCCTTGTCTTTTCTGCATTTCCGTTTGACCGATTGCACCGCGAGATATCAAACCCCCATTGTTCTTTGTATTTAACTATGCCCGATCAAGTACCGTTTCACGATCTCGTCCAGTGACTACTGCGTCGTTCGTTCCGGGGTTCGTTCTTTGTGAAATTAATTAATAAACATTCACTGCTAGTGTTTTTCCCTAAACGATTGCCTTTGTATGTGTGTGTGCGAGAGAGAGAAAAAGTGAGAGTGAAAGTGACGGAACTTAGCACTGTGCCCCGAATGCAAGTTTTAGGTCCATAGCATTGATTTTTTTAATTTCAAATACGAAGAATGAATAATTTGTTCAGTTGTATTTGCCAATAGCGGTACCAACCGAAATCGTGTGAAGAACGACAAGCGAGTGCAAAGAGCGCATCCGGTCATGCCCCCTCTCTCAGCCTCTCCCACCTTCCCACGAGCAAGGTCATCTGGTACTTAACGAAAAACGATTGGATAATGCCATATTCACAATGTCTGCCTGCATGCATTTAGCAGATCATCAACTTGAATGTACAAAGTAGTCAGAATTTCAGCATCGATCGGAAACCCATAAACGGGTTAGCGTAACAAGCCGCACCAAAGTCGACGAGATGACTTTAGTACGTAAGCTTCCGAACCGAATTTAACAATGGACAAACAAAGCCAATTCATCAAAAGCCTAGTATTTCAAGATTTGGATTTTATGCTTTCGTTGAAGAAGGTGATCCGCGGTTCATCAAAGATGTCAAATCTTAATGACGCTTCTCGACAACGGTATGCCCTCATATTTTATACATTCGTGAAAATCTACTTTCTTGCCTGATCGCTGATCAATGAGGAAAGATATTCCACTATGTTGGTGAGCAATATCAGCACAGATAGCTATGGACAGTAATGTGGATCTCGTTTTTTTGCTATACCGGTCTGGATGAAAAGTACAGATTGAACTAGAGCTCACAATTATAATCATTCTCATTTCTTAATTTCTAAATCCAAACATGGCCATTCTGATCATTTTTAATTCTTTCGTGTTTTAATTTGTGAATAAGCTTTTGCTCGTTTAGATGTAAATTCTAACTAGGTGGAGCTCGTGGATAGAACAATTACTACAGGTTTAGTCACATTTATTCACTTTTTTAATTTCGCTTCCAAAGGTCTGAATTTTGTTTAAATACAATTTTCATGAAATAATTCACCATGTGATATCATCACTCAACTCACCATAGAGAAACCATGGAAGCACTGTACAGCGGTTTCATCCTTGTTAGGAATCATCAGCAGTTCATATCCACCGCGCCCGAACTGGGACGCGAACCCGGGACGAACGATTTTGATGATTCCTAACAAGGATGAAACAGCTGTACAGTGCTTCCATGGTTTCTTTATGGTGAGTTGAGTGATGACATCACACGATGAATTATTTCATGTAAACATTCAATCTCCTACTACTAAAATGTATCAAGTAATCAAGCTCTGTAGGTCATATCGAAAGCCTTTGTTGTACTTAGGCTATCTGCAAAGAAGTCATCTATCAGTAGGCATCGATCGATGTAAGCTAGCGGACAGTAGCCGTAAAATCAGTGACGGATAGGTGCAACATTATGTGGTGAAGTTGAACAAACCGTTCAGAGCCTGTCCGGTAGCGTAATGGCTAAGGCGTTTAACTCAAAATCGTCCGTCTCGGGTTCGCATCCCATTTCGGGCGTGATAGATATTCACTGCTGTAAACAGTTACCGGTATCAAAAGGATCGCAAAAAAACAGATTACAATGAATCTTTCTGTGTGCAGTTGCAGTTTCCATCGTTTGATCACAACCTCATTTGCAGACTGAAGCGCCAGAGTTTTGCAGAGTGACCAAGATCAGCTATTCAGAGGCGCGAGGCAAGTTGCAATTAGTCCGCCACATTGCGACTGAGCAACGAAAATATTTACATAAAATAACCTCGGGGATAAAATGATAAAACGCGACGAACGATTACCCTGACGCTGTGGTCGAAAAGGACATCGCTTGGAGGTCAACAAGCGGAGCACAAAGCACTAGTATCATAGATTAAAGTTGTTTCTTTGTCGTATAACATGATAGGTAATCCAGTACAACATTGCTTGTGTCTGTCCAAAAATGCAAGCAAAACTACCGATCAGGTCACCGTCTAGATTTGCGATAGAATACCGGTTCCCCCAATCAAGCAGCCTTTTTCACACTCAGCTAAATCCCATCCACTGTGCGAATACATCTGCGGTTGTTCCGCCACTTTTCTCGGGGCGCAGCAAGCTACAGCTTATGCTATGAGTGTCCGAATAATCTCCGCTACGGATCAGCAAGATGCAAATAAACTGTGCCAAGCCACACTTATTTGTTCTTTATTTGAATCGTCCCATGGTTGGTGGCCTGTACACTTAATGTACGTGGATCCGGCAATGCCGCTGAAGGTGAGCAGCCTTTTTCCACCCTTGCACTGCATCGTCTCATGTATAGGGTGAATATAGACTGCTAATTCCAGGGAACATCAGAATGACTATGAGCAACCTACTGTAATGAACAAGGAACAATGCGAACAACAGTTGCGATTTTCTAACAATATATTTGGCTACAACCAGCCCGTCGTGTTATAAATCCCAATTGTTTGTGTAGCTACCATCATATCTGTTCACGGTAGTAACTATTGTGTCCGAACCTCTGAACATGCAGTTGCGCTTGCATTCAGTAGCCAGAACTCAGACCACTGAACCTAAGTCTTCATTTTTCGGTTGGCAATAGCACTAAAGATTCTGAAAGCGTTCAACATAAATGCAATACTAGAGACATAATAGTGCTCCATAAAACGATGAATCAGCTCCGATTTTTACTGGCCGTTAACGTGATAATCAAACTGGACACTCAAAGGTTTGTCAATCCCAAGGGCCATATAAAACTAATTCAGTCAAACTAAGGCCAGAATAACAAGTTGTAATTGTTGTTATTGTTTTAAGCCCATACAGTATCTGCAACACCTGAATCCACATGATAGGTAATTCGGGATCGTGTGCCGACACACCTCGACTGAAGGCAGTAGTAAAAGATCACATTTTTATTTTTTATCTTTTACTTCTTCTACTAATGAAATAATAATGTGCATCATTTTCCAGGAAGGAGGCAGCGGCCAACAGGGGTTGACAAGTGGGGAAGTTGACCGGCCATGGGGGGATTCGAACTCTCGACCTTCCCGTCCAAACGCTGTGACCTCATCCATGTGGCCACCATCGGCCTTTGCACATATTCAGGAGCATCATAAAAATCAGTTGCGAAGAGATGTGGGCCTTAAATCAGTAGTGATTTCATAGTAATTGGATAAACTGTTACCATGGAAAAATGGCCCATGGTGTTTTGCTGAAGCCGCTTTCGTTAAGCCCTAGGCTACTTATAAGTAGTGAGTACATACTCCACCAATATCTAACGTTTGTGCCTTTGCATTCGGTGGAAACTGCGAAAGCAGTGTACTCTCATTCACAATTTCACTGCCCTAAAGTTTTATGTCTCCATTACAAGAGTTTTTTCTAGGCTTATCAGCCATACACTGAATCTGACCGATGAGTGCCCAAACTCGATCAAGTTTCGTTTTTGTCGCACTTCACCAAATACTCATGTAGATATGACCATCATAGTCCCACAGATCTAACTTTCTGATATTCACTTACTAATTAGTCTCCGTCAAATTTCATCCGCGCTTCGCTTTATTGATCAGTGGTTTCCACTATGTCAAAAGCTATTAGCATTGTTGAATAAGCAGGATCAGCTGTGAGCTGCAGCTTGATGTTATATTGATGGGTGAACCGTACTACTTACGGCGCTGTCTGTGACTACCAAATACCCCGAACATTCCATGCCTGCTTGCTCAACCACCATTGAAATCTCCCCTCTGACTATTCATGCCTACTGACCTAATTTACGACCACGGATTTGCGTTAACCAGTTGTCCCTACTCATGAGTAACATATAGAGTTTTGTTTTCAGGCATGATGAAAACCCTAGTGCTCATTACGACGGCAACGGAGACCTACCGAAGGCCAAAATATGTTTATTAGTACTAACTGGTTTTCTTACAAGACTTTCAACTACATTCTGGTTTTCTGTCCAACCCTGGTTGCTAAGTCAAAATTTAAAATTCGTCATCTCTCTGCCTTAAAGCTTAGCTTGGCATTTAAATTTGTGATACTGTTCAACCAGGTCTTTCAAGAACCGTGGGCATTCCGCTTTCGCCAGGCTCCTTGCGTGCTTCGGATAGGAGCTGTACGATTGGTTAGAACAAATTAACCTCAACACTCCCCCGATTGATTTTTGACCATTTATGAAACTTTATCACTGCAAGATGCGGCACACATAGTTCAACGGTTCTTGTAAAACCACTTTCTGTGTGTTACCTTTTTGCTATCAGTCCTTAATATCCAGGAAAATATAACCATCCGTTGTTTACTTTGTTTGATTTAGAATGTAAGTATAACGAATAATTGCAAACAGTAACCGAATTTCCAACAACTTAGTTCTATCAAAACACAATCATAGGGCAGCGACAAGTCATATATCCTGCCTGGTTGCGGGCTTTTTCGAATTCAGTCAACGACCTTACTGAATCGAGAATTTCTATGATTTATGTCTATACAAAACATGTCAGTCTTCCATTAGGTACGGTTTTAGTTATTAACCTTAGTACAATCTTCGTATCCAATTGTGCTGTATCCGTACTCTGACGTCTTTATCCCAAATACTAGTGTTGAATAACTGCTTCGAAAGTTTCCACTACTGCAAGTGCACATGCATCTATACTGCCTGAAATTGTATGATGATGGTAGGAGAGAGCTTTGTTCCTATCCAGGTTATCTACCTTTTGTGGATTATGAGTAAACCCTTGACTGATTACCGTAATCCTGTTTCTACGGTACATTTAAGCAAGCGTGCTTTGAAAGGAGGAAGCCCCTGTAGCATCTACCAGTTCGCTGCTTGAAGGCAGGGGTAGTGAACTAGAATCCTAAAACTTGGAATGGTATTGATTCGTTTAAGTTACCAAGGCCTCTGATGTGGAAACGAGCCGGGCCAAGGTGAAACGTCGTCTACTCCCAAAGTGCTCAGTGAAGCTGGGACTGAAATTTTGAAACTCGAAGCGGTTATCGTCTAAAATACTTAAGTGTCCCCATCCCTCTGTTGGATATGATAGATTCAGTTCAGTGATATTTTTATTAGTCTAGCATAAACTCGGTCATACGAGGTAAGTAATTGCGTGGGAATTTAACCAACTCGAAACTGTTGGTTACCTGTTGATTCTTGTGGCAAATATGAATGGACTTTTAGGATGAATGTAATTTGAAGTAAGCAGTGCCATGGGCAATCGATGATCACTGATAATACTCTCCGATATCAAGTGCAGTTGACAGCTGATTTGCAGAACTAAATCACCAGTTACTTTAAGATTACTCTCCCATTGTACTACACTTGGTTCCATCAGCCAAAAGTGACTCCATTTTCGGTATCCCAAGTAATTTTACTTTCTATCGATTCACTTACGAAACTCAAATTTGGTTGACTTACTTGTACTGATTATATCCTTAAACGATTACAGAACATTGGCGACTTTTAACTCAACACCTGGGTGCATGGAAAGTTCCACAGTTGTTAGCCCATAGTTTACATGTCTCCGTCATTAACGAAATGACATTTATATTGTATTCAAGGTTCATTTTCGGTTGGGATAAACTGGCGTATGAACGCAAACTGTCAAGCGCAGCTAACACCAACCAAGACTTCTTTGATATACGATAGCCGGAATGGCGACTAAAGTCTGAACGATGGTTTGAATATGTTTCGGATATATTTTGCCTAGTCGTGGTAGACGGGTACTCGCTGTCGCTCAGCTCGTTACCACACGTGACCAAATGAAACTCCAAGTGATTTTATACTACTCCAATTTTCAGGGTCATGCTTTCCGGTTCCCTTTCCCCCTTCAGTGAGGTGGATCCCAGCGGCTGTCACACTACAGTCTCACTAAACTCGTGAGTGTGGTTCAAAGACTGCATTTTCCCGAATACCGATGTTGTTCTTTCAATAAAATAGTCGCAGTGGAAAAGTTTCGCTACTGCAGCAATTGTACCTCACCACGTGGTCGTACATCGAATAAAGAATCAGTTGGCATTTATCATTTTGAGTAGTCCGTAGTGTCGGGATGATATCCGACTGTCGATGAAACATCGACTACAAACTGTATTAGCCAGATCACCCGCGTGTTGCAGCTCTGAAGTTATTGGAATATTGCGTGAATTTGATACGGGAGTTGTTGCAGTAGCACAGAATAAGCTGGAACGATCAGTCCAAATGATTAGTTCATGACGTGGAATGGGGTTGCAGACTGTTCCCAATAGATTGAGCTAGATGGTCGCGTTGAAATTGTTCAAATTCGTCAAAGTGATACATAAAGTCCTAAGGTTGTGTTGCATAATATTGCAGTTAATGGCATTCAAACATTCAAAACTGTCCTGCTTTTCTACAGCTTTTCTGGCTTGTGACTTTGGGATTTTTTCGTTCGCCGTTATCAGGTGCTTCGATGTAGCCCCCAAAAACCGAGGAACATGAGTGTAAGGTTAATTATTACACAAAATGAAAAGAAGTGAAATATGATAGCCCTATTGTTGGATCAGTGTTCACGGACTCGACAATTTCACTGGACCAAGGACTTAACCAAAGCCCTTGTCCTACTTAGATAGCTACTTGTCATAAAGGAATCAATCGAAATTTTAACTTACTTGATGTGTATGTTTTAGTTACCACAGGACTTTTCGATTAGCGTGAATAGTCTTCCTCAAGATCGGTGTACGCGCAACTTGGAACGCAAAGTCGTCTACTGATTCAAATGGACCGGGTCAAAGCGCAATCGTTGAGCCACCGCAGCAAACTGTTGGACATCGGGAAAAAACTGTTTTTTTTTTGGCTTAAATTCTAGGTCAGTATATTTAAACTTGTATAAAAAATGATAGTTATTTTAGTCTTTTCAATTTCTGCAAATTCACGGCGATCGATTGCTAGTCAGGGTTGCCGTGCGATTTCGGTGTACTCTCTAAACCGTTCATGACTCCTCATTCGAATTGACAATTTCAACTCAACGGACCACAAAACAAGGTGATTTTAAGAACATCAGTTCGATGAACAGAATATATCACATCAATTCGTATAATATTGGAATTCTATTAATAAAATTTCACCAATCGTGTCATCAATAGTCCGGAGGTATTACTCACTCGATAATGCCGTTAATTCATCCATGGATATGAATCGTGGTAAAATGGAACAAGTATTCTTCCTTGATCGATAAAAATCCTGGTCAAACACAATAGCTGATTGAAGCGTTCTTATTTGTACATTGTTCAGATAAGGTAAAAATCTCTTTTCGAACGACTGTTTGTTAGCAAAATTGTGCACAATTTGGCTGTCAGTACCGTTCTGTATCAAATGTCTGATGACCCTCAAAAGTGTTCAACTTCCAATCGATTTACTTCCATAAACAACCAGTTTGCTAGAAACACACTCGTAGTCGTATTCTTGATAATTCGTAGATTGCAAGGTAGGAAGAGAAGATATGTACACTTTATTGATGTTTTTGCTATGATTAAAATGTGGCGGATACTGATGCGGGAATAGTTGGAGCGGTATACGCAGGCTGTTTCACCAATTGATCAACATCAAATGGACAAAGATTGACCAGTAACCTTATCCGAAGATATTGGTCGTGGCCAAACAGAACGTCATTAACAAATTAAAATATCATATCAAGATGTATGGCAAACTACACGATGCTTAGATTGGAAAGCTACAATTTAAGAACCAAACCAGTATGACTGCTTCCACGTAACAACAATAATGTCCAAAAGAACGAGATCAATAACCCCAAAAACGAAGTCGAAATCGGGGAAGAAGGCTTAGATGGAGGAAGAATCTATCTGGCTTCAGCGTGGCCCAGAAAATCGGACTAACTGAATCGATAAATATATCGGCCATGCCCAGTGTTTAAAAGGTATTGGCATTCGCTGTTGTTGCGAAATGGCACGAGCAGCCAGATATCATCCAGAATGGAAGACCTACCCAAACGAAACACATCCAGAAGTAGTCGCGTTTAGCCGAAATAGAACGGGCAGCCTTTGCTTGGTGGGTAAATGTTCTGCCATTGAAATACCGTCGGCATACAACCCAAATGGGAACTATTTACGTAACGACTCCCTTTTGTTCAACCGTTTCTTTCGGATTACCCTCAGCTACGCTGTTTACTTCCATTGGAAATTGACACCTGACACTAATCAAGTGGTGCAAGACAGCAGCTCGCTATCTCCCGGCATGTTGCCACATCTATTCTAATGAGATCTTATCTGATCCTATACTACACTCGGTTTTAGAGTCATGGCTGCCGGTTCCCTGATTTCATGCAGTGGGCCCTGGTGGATATGGGGTAAGCCCCGTCCACTAGATTCGTGCAAAATGTCATAAAAGAGGAATAGAACCAAGTTACTAAATCTGGTTGGAGGGCCAGCTTTAATTGGCGCTATCTGAACTGCACATTCAACGCTTTGAAATGGACAACTGGAAGCCGGCAGTCCGTGGCCGAGAAACTTGTGAACTTGAGTCAAAAGATCGGCACGATCGACAAAAAGACAAAAAACAAGCAGAAAAAACAGTGAGGAACGAAATGGGATATTCGTACTCTATTCAACTTGGCCAATTTCACAGTACCGAAAAAGACCCCAACAATTCGTCTGCGAAGCCTAGAACATAAGCGGGTTGCCTCAAAGTTACATTGATAACTCCTTGAAAGGTTACTTTTGTAGGCTAAAAATAAACGATGAGAAGTGTTTCGAAACTGTGAGATTGAAGTGTTTTACTCCCCCGTCTTATTAGCTGATGTTCACAGATGAAATAATCAGAAGGACAAAGCAAGCAAAGCTTGGCATACCGAAGCTCTTTCAGCGTACAAAGAGAAAGGACCGTGGGACAAGTGGAATACAGATAAAAATGCATTGTTTAATTTTTTTGTACACTCTTCTTGTGTTCGGTTTAATCGTCTATTCGTTACCCTATGTGATTGTATTTTTATCCGTGAGATGATGAGTGACACAGCTGCATTATCATTCAAATCCATAGCAAAATTAACCTGATTTGTAATTCTGATCGGTGAACTGTGGTGAAATAGACCGTGCACAGGTAAACTCTAGTTTGTTTACGGTCAAAACGAAATAATGAAGGAACAATCCGAATGTTTACGATCAATTAACTTTAGGACAAAAGGACGAAAGTTTTAGAACGGAGCACTACAGTTACGAGTTGTTGAAATCCCGGCACTAGCTCAGGACTAATACAATTTCGGCAGGGAAAGCGGCGAATTCTTCAGCATCGCAAAGTAACCTGTCGGGTGTTAGACTTAACTTTTAGCCGTCTTCCTTGTTTGGGTATAGTACGATTTGTCATTCATGAATTGATAGACTTGCACACTTCCCACACTGTCGCTAGTTGGACATCCTCAATGGAAGTTTCGTTAGTTGGAAAATTCGTGTACTGCAGAATTTTTGTTGAATTATCCGGACTGATGTGTAGATTTGCTGACAACATAAAATGATTAATTGCGACCCCTTTTCCAATTCCAAAAAACGGCAGATTGTTTTTATTCTCTTTTGATTGAAACCTTGTTCGAAATCGGAGAAACGCATTGAGTGCAATCTACTGTAACGAAATTGCTACTGGAAATAAGAGTACCAACTCGAGTTCTTGCCATGTAATGAAATAGCTTTGAACTCAATTTACGCAAATGAAGATATCCTGGAGGCCACGGCAACGGGAAATCACGTCAGGTAGACCGGCGGTGACCAAGCGGATAAGCTCGTGGCGTTTAGACATGGAGGTCGCGGGTTCGAACCCTCGTACCGCCAGTCAACTTCCCCACTTGCGACCATCTGTTGGCCACTGTCCTCTTCCTGAAAAATGGTACGCATTGTTACTTCATTAATAAGGAAAGTAAAAAAGAAAAACGGGTCCTCTGGATATTCCCCAAGCAGAACCATCATTGGCGGGATACTTGAGGGCTAATGTCAGACGGAACTATTTCACTGGTTGCCGGAGCACTAGCGATGGTGGCCCGTGCTCGATACGTCACACAAACGGATGCAATCTCTTCATGTTAAAAATGAGTGCACTTTCGAACGGCTCAAGCAAACTGAGATCGCTTCATCTCGTTGCCACCAACCGCTAGGTGATACATAGTCAACAGTGGACGACAGAAATACAGAGCGCATGAGGTGATCACTAAATCGGGGTAACCAAACAGTTACACTAGGAAGCCACCTTAGCCACGTCAATCTGAATGCCAACTAACGAGACCGACCTATCGGGGCGACATCTCGAAAAATCGGTGAAATAGATATTTTAACTTCTAGAAAAATTGTCGGTAAAATGATTTTTGTGCTGCATGGATTTGGGTTTTGTCCCTCAGGTGAGTGGGTAGAACAACTGGCAACTAACAACAGACGCAGTTATCGATTGGGGTTTATAGGTGGAAACGACAAGTGGTTTTCAAGAGAAATTTTAGTTCACTTTTTGACGTCTATTAAAAGTAGTGATAATCTACTGAGATTTCATTCAGTAAACTTAAAAACAAAAACACCTAAGGTATCAGTTAAGAACTCAGCTATATAATTTCCCCACCGGTTAAATGAAAGTATTTTTATATTATTTCATGCATCAACATGAAGTTCCACATCCCCAGAAACGACATATCCCTACTTGGTTATGTCTTCTTCGCAACCTGATGGCTGGGAGCCATGAGCCACACAGTGAAACAGTTTAGATACGATAAAAATACAAGGTGAAACACCGTAACATTAGACTATCCAATGCACCACAAAATGATGAAAATGAGACGAAATAAATAAACCATAGCTGCTTGCTCGTACTCCTCATTTCAAGCTCAGGTTCATACGTCCGTCTACAATTCCCGGTTAGTCAACAGGCAAGCATATTCACCAGATGTTTTCAGGAAATACTGAGTTTTTTTTGTCTACCGGCAAACGTATACGGAAATGCAGATATTCACCATCTAATCGCTGCAATTTGACTAAGGGGGCCAGTGTTTTTGATTAGTGAAGCCATTAATCCCATCCCTTTTGATTACATTACGTTGGTCGAGCGCAGGGCTGGACATTCATTGAATAATGATTCCATAATCACGGTTCTACTTCCACCGCTGCGACTACAATGTCATGTCCAAATCTTGTTGCTGAACAGTGCCACAATAAAATACAGTATAATGCAATACAGTACAGTGTAATACAACATGACATGGTATTGCATCAAGCAAAAGGTTTTGAGAAAACTGGATGAGTGAGCACGGACGTGAGTCTGCCCAAATGATATCACTTAAAAATTGCACCTGAATTCCACTAAGATTCTACTTGGCGATGCTAGATGATCATTCGTAAGAGTCCCTCAGTTATTCGAGATTGTATTTCAAAAGAAATCCTCGAGGCCGAAGGCGATTTATTCTTCCATTCCCCGCGAGGTTAGTTCTTGACATCTTCGACAGAAAGCAGCTTCTACGATCAGAGTAGGCCAGCTCATCGCGTTTCCTCGCAAACTCTCAATTTCTCCTTGGGCAAATAGTATGTCGACTGGCACGTTATTACTTGTAGTTGTACGCGCTCAAGTGTGTACAAGCGCACCCCGTGGCAGGCTATCTGATTGTTCCGTGGTAAATCGCGAATCCGTTTGACACTGCTCTCAGCAAACGTTAGCAAACATCTAAACATCACGTCCGGTGCACCTCTTGACAGCTTTCGGATCGCTTTGGGGTAATTAACCTCAAATATGTGTACCATACCTCTCTCGTCATCAGTTACCGAAAGTTCCGTGTCATTTTGTATAACTGTTTTTCGCAATAAATTTGAGGCTGTACGGACAATAACCGATTACTTCACTGCTTACGCGCGTGTGTGTGTGTGTGCTTGTGTTTCGCGCCAGCGTGTGTGCATATGTACTTGGGTGATCCTTTCATCTCAGGTGTTCGTTCACAGGCAGATAACTACAAGTCAGAATGACCGACGAGAAAAGTGGTTGTTGTTGTCCGCACGGAATATGCCAACCCCTAGGGCATGTCGGATCGTGTCAGTCCGGTGGCGTTTACACAGACCCCGTTTGAACAATCCTAAATGGGATAACGATAGGCTTGGTAGAGGTAAGGTCAAATGAAGCTGTGAGGACTATTTGTAACTTGAAAGAGGGGGTGTAAAAGTCAGTAAAAAAAGACCAAAGGAGTTTTGGCCGCGAATGAGTATCGGTCGGACGAAATCGGGAGGGTGAATTTCATATGAAGGAAAGATTTGTGACCCACAAAAGAAACAAACGATGTGAGAAATCGCTTGTTAGTTTGGCTTTGTTCAAAAAGCAATGTCGTATGGTAGTGAATTCTACAACCCGGTTAGGTGAACGGATCGAAGAATACCAAAACTGAATTTAAAAAATGCAACTGTTTCGCTAGAGGAGCGCGTACACATTCGTACCCATAGTTGATCGTCCGTCTTGGTTTAACTATGCGCGACGTACACAATGACAGTTATAGTGAATCGAAAGGTGGTTAAACGTGGTTAACACGGAGAAGTCCTAAATGCATCCATACTCCCCATCCCTCGATTCTCGAGCTACGTATGGCCAACTGACAGCTACGAGGTGAGACCAAAAAGATTTCACTTTTCCTTCATGGATTACTCTTCCAAATTACATAAGCGTATGGTAGCTCTACTCTTAGTGTACTTTGCTGACTTTGATTCCCAGAGTGGGAGTTCTCCCAGGAACCAACCAGCATCTACCAGTTGAACCTAATGGGCCGACTCGAGTATGAACTTGGTTTTGATGGGTTAAAATGATCAATATCCTAGTCACAGCCACAGCTGAAGTCATCTTTGCCTTCCTCATCGTCACGCAAAACCCCCACTTCTGTTTTGACAAAATTCCATCCAGCTGCACTCGCACCAATCGGAACACGCAATTGGGTCCCTGAAAAAGCGTGGCCACTTTAGTAAAAAGTTTTGAATAATGAGATAAAAACTCACTAGAAAATGTCCTCCCCACTTCCTCTGTATTGGATTCACCATTTATTATGACGAAAATTCAATAATACCAGATTTGTGAGAAGGAAACCGGAGACAAAATGAGGAAGAGCCGTTCCTTCTTGGTCACCTGGAATCAGTCAGTTGCTTCTGTTTTTTATTTATTTTGTCATTTTAAAAGACATGAATCAACGGTAGATAGGAAACTAGTGCTAATCCGAGTTTTTGCTTATCTGCCGGATATTTATGATGCTCCAACTTATTCTGCTTTATGGGGAATGAAAAGCGAAAGCAACCTCCCCTCAAAGGATAGATCCCCTTTAGGGCAGTCAACTTTTGTCTGCCATCTTAAGAATGTATCTTCTTACAAAACAGATAAGGATTTTCGAGATCCCAATGCTTTATCTACTCGATTGTATGAAATTCGGACGAACAGAGTCGGCTTAACAGCGAGAATTACATGAATCAAATCCCCGTGAAACTTCACAAAACCGTGATTCCCAATGGGTTACACGTGGTCGTTGAAAGGGGGTTTTTGTTTACTTTCGCTGTAGTTCCTTCGAATTTTCAGCCTCATTATGCTCCGTCTTCATTTTCCTCACTTTCTGAAGTCACTTATTAGTACACTTGAAAGGGGTTTTTGAATAAGTATTTAATTATAGTTGGTTATGTATCATGTATATTACTATACAGTATCGGTAACCCATTTAATACAGTCGGCCAAAATAACAATCCACGGGACTATGGATTCACTTCCAACTTGTAGTGTGAAATCTATTTCTCCAATACTCAATTCTCTCTCATAAGTTGGTATCTTTGATCGCCCACTTTCGCTAGCAATTTTCCACCGAGAATATCTTCCGTCTGTAAGAATTCAAAAACTACCAATCGATCACAAGTTCCGCCCCCTTCTCCTCCTTTGAACATATTCGTCGATTTTCCAAATATCCAAACAATTTGCCTTTCCCAATTACTACAAAGATTTTTGTTCCAACTGGAATGGAATAGTTAAACTGATCACCTTCGGCCTATGCTATTTTTTCCATCCTGCAACTCGAGTGTACTAACATGTAAATTGGGCACGAAGTGAAAGCTACGCGAATCGGTCGTACTGGCACCCTCGCGAATAGTTTAGAACAAATTACACCAAACAAGGCAACCCGGGGTTTCACAATCTTTCATCCTAGCTAGATTCATTTTAGGATGTCCACATTTTCATCTTATCGATCTGGCTCGATCCAATGATCATTTAGGGCTAGAATTCACAATAAGGAAGTGCGAGGAAAATTGAATGTCTTTCTTTCCCAAAAGTGAGCTCCACTTCATACCTTGTCCCATCGGTTTGGTCCCTTCTCCTCTCTCTCTCTCTCTCGCTCTCTCTCTCCCTTGCCTTGCCTCCTTCGTAAATATTCTGACTTTCCATATTTGCACGGCATCTGGGTCGTAACTTTCATTAGGTCGTGAAACACGAAAGAAACTCGTCACTAATTTGAACCCAAATAGGATTTTGCTTTGTCGTATATATTGGCCTACAAAGTCTAACTTGGAAACTGCACATGATGACGAGACTAGCAAGACCCGTTGATTGGGAGGGGGCAACGGCAGGTATACAGTCCTTTCGCGTTCTGTCCTGTTCTGTTCTGTCGTCCGGTTGGGTCAAGGGAGTGGGTAATGAGTGTGGATTGTCAGTGAACAGCTGAACAGCTCAGCTACTGGACGACAATGCACGTATTCATCCATCTGCCCGCCCCAGGATCACAGATACTCACAGGCCTACACACAATACATATGCACAAACACATGAACGATACCATCTTCTGTGAGGTACAGGATTTCGTTACTTGAGGACGTAATTTACGTTAGTAACTGAAAAGCACACTACAATTCGATGGTTAGTAACTTCAACCAGTAATCACGAAACTATCCTCCAAAGAAAAGTTTACATGCTTACATATTTTTGTGCCACGAAGCGGAGGGAAGAAGTCAGTTAGAGTGCCCTATTGGAAGCAAAGTTTGCATTATTTTATATCCAAGTATCCAGGTTTTGCTTCCATTTCACACCAGCTGTTCGGCTGATCGTTGATTGCAGGCAAAGTAACAAACTCATCCAGACGGGAAAACTCGCATAACTGGCCAATCAAACGAGACGCTTCTGACTGGTCAACAAACTGTCCGGTCCGTAGAATAATGATTCATCAGTTCAGTTTTCCATTTTTTCCGGTCACTTTTAGTTTGCTCTGCTCTGCTCTGTCCTGTCCTGCTCTATTCTCTTGTTTCATTCCGTTTTGTCCTGTTCGGTCTTGTTCTGTTTTGGCATTTTTTTTTCTCTACATATTTGCAGCTTCACGAATAAAACAACGGAACTGGGCATACAGATCAGCGCCTGGTAGAAGAACACTTCCGAAAGGGATGATAAATACTGGTGACCTGAGGACATCTGTCACATCGGTACGGCACAGTAACAATCGGAACATGATGGAACAATCGTTTTAATATTAGTGGCCATTAAATCCGATCCATGTCCGCCTCGTGCTAGCGCTAGGAGATGAACAAACGTGGACACCACTAAACAAATCGTCACTGACCACCTGCCAAGTACATGCCTCAAGACAACTAATGTCACATGCAACTCTTGTCAAAAGTAGGCTGGGTGCTTGGTAATTTTATGAAGTTGTATTGTTTATTGATAAAATATGATATGACTAAAAGATCTCGACCTATATTCCTTGCGAGTATTTTAATTAGGTCAAACATGGACGTAGTCAGAGCAACAAATAGAAACATTGAAGTGAAAGTTTGCCAAATGGAGGGGGGATGTGCAAGCGTCTGTAAAGAGGTCAGTTTTCAAGGCAAATACTGTGTAAAAAAACAAGTAACAAAAGGACTCGGTGCCAAACAGGCGTATTCCACTGTTTCAGTGATTAGTAAAATACTGTATGTTTAGGTTAGTCAATTAAAACAAAAATATGATGACCGATTAGGAGTTCCATTCACCACTGAAACATACGTAACCACGGTGTGACTGTTTCATTCGATTCATCTGAAGTCAGTGTTATTACGTGGTGTGTATAGGGTTAAAATCCTAACCACCGGATTGCTTTCCAACATCTAATCTAACAAGTAGCAGATTAGACAACTATTCATCATCAAGCATTATGGTCCAAAGTGGAAAGTGTCGTGCAAATTTCCAGTCCATTCTGACTCTCGGCTGCTACCAATTTCCCACTAACTCGAGCAGGCGCAAAAATTCGTTTATTACTCAAAATCAACTAAATTACATTACTCATTTACGATCAGTGCTCACTGATCGAGCCATCTAGTTGTTAACACGATGGATCGTTATTCACCGACTCATGTTACTAACTGACGTAGTCCGTGTGATTTTACCACAAAGGTGTTGATTTTTGGCCGGGGTAGCGAATGAGCCGAATGAGAAAATGTGGGACTGTTTGAAAAGAAAGTGGCTCTGCTGACATAGCTTACCAATTGTTCATGGTTTGAAGAATGTCCCGATCATAATCCAAGTAGATATATCAGCACCATTCATCGAGAGAAAGAGAGAAAAGTAGCATGCCAAGAAAAGTCGGGGGTTCTAGTTACACCATGTGATGAAATGTATGGTGATTGTTTCTTTGTCAAGCATTAATAACTCATTCTTTGTATCACGGATTGGGATAGTAGCAGTTAGCTTGCCGAGGCTCTATTCTCTGTAAATTGAACGGTTTAAGTGCATAGTGGTTCGCCATTCGTGTTGCCCCTGTTTGTTAGTAAACGATGCTAGCACGTCCATGATTCGGACAGGCTGCTTGGGAAAGAATTTCTCCAATCGAATTGCTTATGCCCGTTGTTAGTAACCGAGAAGATATCATAAAACCTCAGCAAGAAATACGTTAGGAAAAGCAGTTGCTTATGCATCACTATAAGTGATGAACGTAAACTGATGAAAAATCTCAAGATTGTCTTATTCATACTCCAGATCAAGCTTTGGTAGACGTGAAAGAATAAAACTCCTAAGCAAACCTCATCAATTTAGCTTGCGGACTTGAGCTCGAGCATGAGCATTTCCAAATTTTGTACGTGATCACTGATGCTGGTAGTACATTTCGTAGACCGACCTTCCCAAGCAGAGGCGTGTCCTCACTTAAAAGTTAGTTCTTCAAGAACACATCGAATGTGTTTACGGACAGTAGCCCCCCAATCGCAGACCAGTTGCATAAAGACAAGGATAAATGAGGTAGTTTTGTACTCTTCAGTAGACTATAGCAAGCAACTCTTTCTCGTAAACGTGATTTTTACGAATGGTAACTATCAAAAAAAGAGAATAAATAACCCTCTCGGCTTGTTTCTGGTTCAATTTCGGGGATGGAAAATCATAGCACGGACCAGGTAACGCATGAAAGAGACACATCTCTTGCAAAGTACTAAAATATAGTATTGCAAATAATCGATAAATTGTTTCCACCATGATCTAGGAGAAATCATAAAGCAGAACACAAAGAATCATTCAAACAATTGGTTTAAACAATGCGACTGCACTGCATGAGTGAACAATCACACGAGGTCCGTTAGTCACATGACCTCTTTGCTCCGTACATTTCGGAGTTGACAAATATCTGGACAGTCAGTTATTCACCGGTTATACCTAGTTTATTTACAAATGTACCATTCCCCAATTCTTTCTGTTTCGTTGGTTGCAAATTTTCCTACTATACACTTTGACTTTCAACGAACAAGCAACTGACCGGTCACGTTAGAGCAAAAAAACGGTAACTTTTTTACTTATTGATGCCCCACGGTCCATGCATTTTTCTTCCGTGGCTCAATATGCGTGATAGTTGATGGTGCTTTCATAACAGCGTTTAGATTCACCTGACTGACTTTTATGCTTTAGCTCAGAGTAAAAAAATCTACGCAACGTAGGAAGCGTATTTTGAGTCACCAAATGAGAACATCTCATTCGAGGTCAGCGCATTGCAGAAACAGCCTAGTTGCGTACAGGGGAAATCACAATGTGCAATTGTTGTGGTCCTTTGGTCGAAACACGTCATCCTGTGTCAACCGCGTAAATAAAACGAACACCCAAGCCTAGCTAAGCTGTAAGCATACTGCCAATCCCATTAAATTTAGGGGTTACCAATCACGCTTGATACAAGGATTTCGTAGATTATGAACTTCCACTTTGTAAGGGCAAACCTAGTGGTTGTAACGATGATGACAATGAAAACGTGTTCATTAGTAATAATGGACTGTTCGTTGTCTAACAGACGTGGAATATTTCCAGAAGATGGCTGCCATCATTTAAAACGTGTTGGATGGAAAACCGACAGACCGCAATGCGATTAGTTAACAGAACTAAGCGTGTGTCAAATCGAGGGTCGGATGCGTCCATTCCCGACCCTTCCCCCCGGTGACATTGGCAGTAGACGAGTAGATGTTCTCCGTTTATTGAGACTATTTGTATCACTCCAATTCTGCTGGCTGTTTTCAGTTGCACTCCCATGCTTCAAACAGCTCTATTGGGTATGTCTCTTCCAATACAATTATGCTTCCAGTATCTGATAGAACGAGTGTTTGAACTCGAGATCTCAGGGTTTAAGGTCCCCACTGATGACTATTTTGCCATCTTTTTACTTTTTCATATCCACGGCTAATTCATCACCTGATTATCTTTTATCTTCATTTTTTTACTTCCTTTATTAATGAAACAACGTTTTACATCAATTTTCAAGAAGTGGGCCGCGGCCAGCCCAGGGGCCGCCAAGTGGGGAAGTTGGCCGGCGATGGGAGGATTCGACCCCGCGACCTTTACGTCCAAACGCCACGACCTTATCCGTTTGGCCACCGCCGGCCTTCGGGTACAGTGGACAACAGCATGCAGAATTTGCGCAAAAGTTTACTGCTGTTCAGCAAAAAAATCAGGTCAGCATAACGGAGCATCAAATACACAGATGAAGTCGTATTGGACGAATCTGTTAGGTTAATTTAATCGTTTGCTGACAATTCTACATCTTACCGGTCCACCAAGTGCTGTCACAATTCAGCGACCAATATGGCAACTCAGTCTATTCGAAGAGAGGATTAGATTCACTATTCCAATCAGAATGTCTTTATTCACTTGGGACAGTTTTGTTGTTCCCCGTACATCACACAGCCCCACTGACCTACGACAACGAGGGCCACATGAAACAGGACTGCCTCACTTATCCACAGAGCGGTAGTGAGGATTTAGGCGGTAATAGTAATCGTTGAGTCATTACAGAGAAAGCGAAAAACAGAGTAATGATCAGTCAAATACATTTTGTTTTCCAATCAGACTGGCATTTTCGGAAATTCACTTGATAACTATTTTCATTTCGATATGCTAGCCTCATGAGTCCAACTGGGGATATTGCCGCAAGACGTCTCGGTGACTAGTTTCATGAATTAGAAAACCGTCGGCTCTTCTCGATTCAGAAAAGCAGAGGATTTCGGCGGCAAACACTGGTCTTCGAGACAATTAGTGGTTGGTAGACGTGCCAAGGTGGGCAGCTCATATTGTGGGAGAAATTTACGATGGCCCTAACAGGGTGGACTGCGCGACTGGGTCGATTTAGATTTCCGCGAGATATCTGAACCCCATTGTCGGGACCCAATGCAGTGTTGCCAATTGGGGCAATCACTGACGCTCTTGCAATCCAAATATTTCCAACTCAGCCCAGTTCTGCTATTTGATCTAATTTATTCTTCACTGATATTCCGTGCTGCCATGAAGCAAACAAGATCGAAGCCCACGAGTATCGGATTAATGGTTGCACACAATGAACTGGAGTGAACTTTCCCTATTGTCCACGCCTGACATTGAGATCCGTCAACCGAAACTCTGCTGGAATGCAGCGTTACATGGTGCCGCATCATTTATCATGTGTTAAATGGAATTCGTACTAGCCAATTTCGTCCAAAAATTTCGGCAAAGTTAATGACGAAAAAGTCAATTCTACTTCATTCTAATGAGTTCGGAGAACTATGGTTATCAACAAAGAATTGTTTACGACGACACACGAGGCGTTTAATTCTCCTTGAATGAATAACGCGATGCTACTTAGATCTTGTTCATTCGTGACGTTTTCTAAATTCGTTATTAACTAATCGACGGACCCACGGTATTCCTTGACAAAGTTCCTGTCTAGCTGCAGATCGACGAATAGAGAATTAATCGGCTACCGGAGGTTTCTGTTCATGAAATCTGCATCCAAGCTCCATGACTTCGATCAGCTAAAACATAATCGGTCCCGTTACTATGTAAATTGTGAGTCTATTTTATGGTGCATCAGATAAAGACACATTTAACTAATCAGTGGAATGAGTACTCCTCACCACTTGCAGTTTGTTTTTTTCCGTCTTTTATAATTGCCCCGAGATAAGGCGCACCTTTTATTTGTACGTATATTTAAATAGATACCACTAATACACGAGTCTCCAGCATCGATTAGAAACTCTTAAAGTAAGGGGTTTGCAGTTTACACCGAGGAAGGAATTCTAGTTGTGTTAGTAAAAACAGCTTAAAGTCTGTCGCATCCTTTTTTGAATAACCGAGGACAGAAAATTAATCATCCAGAATGATTGATCAATCCTAGTCTGGGATGGATGTCTCGGGCTTTGGGTTGGCCACTTGTTCTGGATACCTCTCGAAATGCTCCAAAATGACGGTGCATCACAAGTAGCCCCTGTTGAACAAGTCTTACACACTGCCTTCTCGTGCTAATGTTCCCACCAGTGTGCGAGGATTAATGCGAATGCCGGGTGACCTCCAATGGGTTGACAAATCCTTGATAATCAATCTGTGGAAGATTGCTAGACCCTGGTTCCAAATCAATCATAGGCGACGCACGATGCTCCCGATGCTATTCTCACCGTCATTTGTTAAAGAAGGACGAGCTGGGAACCCGAGATGTTTGGCCCCACCCGGAGTGTCTATAAACTGAGCAATCAGTCTCCGGTCCCCAGTGGGTTACGTGACCCTCAAGTCGTCGTGCTTTCTTGTGGGTTCGACTGTTTGGTGTCAGACTGTGGTAGGGCCCTAGAAGTCGACTCTTTACTTCGGTTACTGCAACCGGGCATTATCAATCCCATAAAGGAATCATGAGTCCTGATGGATAGCCGATGACGTGCAGAGGAGAATGGAAGAGCTGCCATGTGCTGTGACCTCCACAAATTGCTTCGTTCTGTCTCCTATTTCTCCCTGCTACTTTCATCTTTCTCCTTGAACTCAGATTTGTGTAAAACATTACTATTATTACCAGTTATCAAGTACCCAAACTCAAAGTTGCTAACAAAGCTGTCCCACCAAGTCCTAACAATACTAAGTGTTTGGCCAAAAATCGACCGCGTTCATATATCCTTTGTTTGTAGAGGTCATATTTTTGCTCTGTCAGAACAGAATTAACTGCTGAAGTGTACTGACCATCTCTGATCGGCAGTTTGATACCAAGACAGTACTAAAATGTTTGTTAAAGTCGACTGACTCTTTTATGTATGCGAAGAAGCGGCAGCCATTATTGGGACCACCTGGTGAGATGCAGCTGGCCAGGTGATTCAACCTGCCTACTTCACCTAACACTACGCTGGAAACACTGAGTTGCTACTTCACCCAAGTGGTTCCGGCTGCAACATTTTACATTGTGTGTGCGCAAAACATTACAAACATAATCGTATTGTTGGTAAGGATCGGAAGAGATGTTTACAACTCAATTTAATCTGTACTCGGAAGCAGAACATTATTCATGAGTGTTGTTAGTCTCAAAAAGAGCGTAAAATTACCATAAATATTTCATTTAAAAATGCAAAATAGTATGGTTTTTTTGCTGAGTTGGGCAATTTGATTGCAAACGTTTCATCACCAATCGAGGTAAATTCGTCAGTACCACAGTGCAGTGCATCAAGAAGGAACAGAGTCTGATCAAAATTCATGGGTGCAACAATACTACGGACCACGCTACTAATCAAAAAAGCAGCAGAATCCAAGGCCTTCTCGATAAACGGCCTGCACTCACTGATGTTACGAAGTGATGAAAGCCCTAGCTTTTCAGCCAGTGGGGTTCATAAGAGTGAGAGGCGGATCGGACCAGATAACTTGTTACAATCTAACCTACGCTGCAAAGTGCGGTTTGAATGCCTACCAAGGCACATGGACAGGTTAGGGCATAGTAACGCGTGGGAAGAGTCGAAGGGAGTGCTCCAGGACGACTGGCCATCTCTCTCTAACAGCGATGTGGTCCATTTGGGCCCAATGATGACTCGAAGAGAGTGGGCAACTGGTGTAGTAACGGCGATTGGAAGGACGTCGTCGAGAATGGAAGAACCTCGGTGAACTGCAATGTAGACCAACGCTGGGACCAAATCAAATAGGCGATATATTTGACAGCAGGTTTCGCTTGTGGTGCTTGTGCCAACGTCCATGAAGTACACTGAAGCTCGCAAGAATTGTTTAGCTTAATGGAGTAAAAACACCGAATCCATGATTGTGCGGAGGTGCATAAGATGCGCCGGCAGCTAGAGCGTCGAGTGACGGTAAGCCTTAAGAAGTACCCTGAAACTGGTGGCTTGAGGTAGTGGAAGAGACGAAAGTAATAGTCGCTTCAGGTAACGAAGACTATTCAAGCTTATACGCCACACCAGTGGACAGGAAACTTCGGTTGGTGAAATCACGTGCAACAGAAATGGAGAGCTCATCCATGGTAAACAACGAAGGCTGAACCGTTGTGCTGAGCATTTCGAGGATCAGTTTAGCCGGCCACACACTAACGTATTTAGGCCGACGTCTGCAGCTGCCTATCATTGGGAGATGTCTATTGACTCCCCAACGAAAGCAGTAGTAGGGTAGAATATTTCATTGCTGAAGAGGAGAATAGTGGCCGGTCCCGACGAACTTCCCCCCTATGAAATCAATTGCCTCCTGGCTTCGTGATATTTGGAACGAGGAATGTATTCCGTTATCATGAAGTGAGTCACTGACAGTGCCCATCTCCAAGAAGGGTACACGCAGCGACTGAAGCAATCATCGTAGGACTAGCTAAATTTCGATAGTTAACAGTGTTTTAGCTTCGATAATGCTGTGTCGTTTCGCACCGGCTCGCAAGAGCAACATCCGCAAACAGCAGGCCGAATTTCGTCTAGATTGAGGCTGCTTCGACCAGACAGTAACTCTTCGCCAGTGACTCAAAGCGCGCCACACATGGCCGCCCTAAGATCGTAGTCTGTTTTCCACTGGAAAGGTGCATTCGCCTGCTTGTTCGAATTTGTGAGCAACGCAAAACGTGCATTAGACAGACTCTCGAAATCTCTAGCTCGCTTTGGCATGTGTTTACACCTTCAAAGTGTAAGGTTTTATTACAAGACTGTATGACAGTAGTCTCGAACTTGAAACTGGACAGGGAGGAACCAACGACTGTAGACTGTTCCACTTGCCTCAGCAGCTACGTGTCGAAAGACGGCAGCTCGACAGTAGAGGTAAACACGCGTATATCCAAGGGTCGAGCAGCTTACGCCAGACTGAAGCACCTGTGGCGTCAGTCTCATATTTCAATGGAGTTGAAAGGTCGTAGTACTGCGCCGCAGTGCGTTCAGTTCTGTTGTACGGTCGCGAGACATGGAGTATGCGTGTTGGCGATGTTCGTTGGCTAGAAGTTTTCGACCATCGATGCCTACCTAGTGCGGCTAGGGCTGGATGGAGTGACCGGGTGAGTAATGTAGAGGTCAGGAATCTAGTACCAGGTGCCGGCTCTCAGAAAACCTTGTTTCAGCATGAGAAACTTAGTAGACTGAACTGTTTGGATCACGTGCTGCGTATGGCCAACACTCGTCCACCATGCCGAGCCCTATTTTCTGTTCCTCTCGCGAAATGGATGAACCCGTGTGGAGGTCTATAGATGACGTGGCAACGTGGAATGAGAAAATGTACAGCGAACTTGAGTAAAGTAGGTGCCTCACGTTTTCGTGGTTGGGGTCCGAGAGAGTCGTCGACTAGCCGGCTGCAGATACTGAAGGACGTGGCAGTGAACCGTGAACAGTGGCGATCGTGTTGTCATTTTCTTTCGAATGAGAATAAATGAACGAATGCGTTTGCACAGTTAGACTGTGTTCCGTGTGTTGGCTAAAACAGCGTCTTATCTTTTCTCACTCTTTTTATAGAAAAATATAACCCTGGTGAAAACGCAATGGCCAGTGGGGCTTACCTTGCTGTTCAGCGTTGAATGATGATGGTGATTATGATTATGATGATGATGATGACGATGATAAATTTAGAAAACCAATATTCCGAAAATCACCATTTGTGACACAAGAATGAATGAATCACGCTCTTCAATGGTCTATTGCTTCAGCATTTTGTACAAAGTCATTGGGAGTAAATCAAACAGCCTTCGGATTTTTGTATCAATTCATTTACACTTTTACGTATATGTGAATATTCAAGCAACTAACCTCATTCATCCAACTCTCATTCATCTCATCTCGTGTGAACCAATCTCATTTATCAGTTTTTGAATATATCATTGATTCGCGATTTGTTTTCGTGATTCGGTCGCAAGTATTCATGTCATACTGCCATATTATTTCAGTAAGCAAAAGCATCTGTATTTTGTGGGGTCAAAACGTGAACGGCTCACTACTCGGCCATTCAATACAAAATGAAATCGACAAAATATTTTGATGTATTTGGATTAGTAAATAGAAAAATATCTTTGGCGAAAATAGATATACGGATCCCCGTATACCTACCTGACTGTACAAGTGTGGGACGAGGTCGGTGAACCGTAATTATGTTCAAACTTGTTCTCAACTTGTTTTTTTGAATAGAACTAACCATAAAAGGCAGGTGCATTTGTATGGGTATGTCTAAGGGGGAGAGAGACCTTGAGAGAGAGGACAAATCATAGCATCTGGAAAGCATAGTCCCACTGGGGCATATAGTCGTCCACATGGACTTCGTTTTGCTGTGAAGAGTGTATAGTCCCAACGGATTCCCCGGTAGGGCACCATTCAATCGGTTTCATACTAGTGGCAATCATTGAAGGATCGTAGTTAGATGGATGGGAGCTGTAAGCCGCGACTGAATGCGAGGAATTCGAACCGAATGAGGTAGCATAAGATGAATAAATTGCGTTATCATGTGACTGAGTTTCCAACTTGATGGCAAGTTGGTTGACTGACAAAGCACTCATCGAAGTGACGGGTGGATTCGAAGAATGCATGTAGAAAGGAACCGGTTTGTTTGGGGTAATTGGGAATCCGTGTGACTGATTGTCATCTACGGTGGAATCGGATTTCATTTGGCCAATAGATATGACTGACGGATCGGAATAAGATTCGGTGGAGTTTGTCAACTTTCCAACACCCAGTAGGAGGTTAGGGCTGGTTCCTAGATCCGCGTCATCCGGTGTGGAATGAAACGGCGGTGAGGATGTGGACTGACTCTCATTAGGACCAAGTGGGTTTGTGCAAGAATGATTAGTACTAAACGATTGAGAATGTTGGGATGAGGCTGATGGTTGTTGCAGTAACTGTTGTGATTTTTGCTGGGCCGGTTGTTGTTGTTGCTGTTGTTGTTGTTGTAACCGAGAGTGTTGTGTGGGGATCTGACTGTAATGTCCATGTTCTAATGACGTACTATTAGCAGGTGTCACGTAAACACAGTTATCTATCAAATTTACTGGTTTTCCATTTGCTATATAGTCCGTGGGATAGTAGGCTCTTTCTGTAGAGGGGCAACAAGCTGATCCGGATTCTGATAGGCCTTTCATTGGGGAATAAGGGTAGGAGGAATTCAAGGAAGCTTTTCCAGCACTTGGAGTCATTGTGCAACGATTTATGTTCTGTATATAGGGGGCTGGGGTGGAGTGCGCATTGTCTATCATACGATGATCCAAATGTGGTAAATAGGTGTTGGCAATCGAAAAGCTGCGTGTCCCTGGCAAGGAAGACTTGCCACTACCGGTGACCATGTCCGCAATGGAGGTGCTGGTCCCACGTTTCGTGGATTTGCCGGTCGTTGTGGCCGTTGGCGGGCCTGTTCCCGGTGCGGTTTGTCTGAGTGGACCGGACGAGGAGGTGCCGATCGCATTCGTCACGGCAGCCACGTGTGACAAATAGGCTTTCGCTTCCTGATCCCTTTGTTGATCACACTGATGCAAATGGGCTAGCAAAGTCCGCCTCATCTCTTCCATTTGCGGGACACTGTTAGGTTGACCATCAAAGCTTGACAGCAAACGAGTTACCTCCAGCAAGCAGTCTTTAAATCCGGCTCGACGAAGTTCGACGGCTCGTGCTTCGGCACTCAAAACATGACCTGATTGGAAAAGAATATATTTACAGGGATTAAGAAAATGGAATCAGTGAGAGTGTGAACGTTCTCCATAGTCATATCTGCTCACGATTAAAAAAGCTGGTTTGTAACTCGGTTAGTATTGCTTCATTTGAGCTGTCTACTCATTTTATTACACATTTGAAGCACGAGTGTAGTGGATGGGGTATTCCTGGTAGCCACCCAAACCCATTGCATGGGAGCAGGAGAAGTGAAACGAGAACGACGACCCAGAAACTTGAATTGACATAGAGCTACAAAGGACCGTCTAGTAAACAGCTGCCATCTACCACCACATTGACTGATAGAACTGAGACTCGAAACTCTGACAATTTTGGTGACGGACGGTTAGTCCACTTGACCACCGCCTTATTTAGGATGCATTTGTTGAATGCACCAATTATCAAGGCTGTGGCTCGGAAATCAATATCTTAAATTGTGCATTAAACGCGTCTCATACAACACACACACACACACAAGTATGGCTTACCTTCGCGATAAAGCCTTTGGATGAAATCCACTGTGGCTTGTAGGATTTCGGCCTTCTCTAGTTTTGCCGTACCCTGTAGACAGATGAGAAATAATAATGATCGAAGATCGATAAAATGATCAACCGGAAGTGCCTTTTTATTCGACTGAAGCAAAACAAAAAGTGACAGGAACATAACACACAAACTATAAGAGTAGCAACCCATTTGGACGTGGTTTTGCTCAAGTTTGCATGTTTCGTATGTCGGCTCCGCAACAGGATCGAAGCTGTTTCTGTAATCTGATCTGCTACACCGGAAATGTTTTCATATAATTCTTCGGCAAAATCTACACATATGAAAAAGCCCCAATGTTGTTTTCCTAAAATTTCTATCCGCATTTCGGCTTGAACCGTCACAATGCGCGCAATGGAGGAACGCGGGAGAGGGGATGTTTGCACTATTTTACACCTCAGCAGAAACCGTATCCAGAAGCTGGAATAACTAAGCAAACAAAAAGGGGGAAACAGATCATCGAAATTACATTATCCGCCTGTGTTTTAGTCAAAGAATGATTGGAAATCTTGTAATTTAGAATTTACGGAAATCCTGTATCCGAAATAGATTCGAAACCTTATCCGATCCAGATGAAAATGTTTACAAATTCCTAAACTTATGGATATGCATGAGAGAATTTGATCAGAACGTGGATGATCCCCATCAAACACTCATTTTCTTTGTATTAGTGCAAGATTTCAGGTTCTGTTCTGTCTGATCGAAATCGTCGTTCGGCGATGAAGGTTCTAAGGTTCTCAGCTGCTTACAAAGTGTCACCATCTCCTTCTGCGATCGAACACGTTTTCCTTTCACCCGAATTGCTCGTCCACCCTAAATCATCCAATGACTCAAACCAACCCCAGAATCCCGATCTCCCCTTCTGAACTCTCGCTTGACCTCAGCCGTCGTAATGTGTGGTGATTCGGTAGACAGAATCTACGATACGCAGGTGCTTTATCGTTACCACTCCTCAACGCATATTTATCACCCGACTGCGAACAACTGCTCAAACGTAAACACTCATGAGTACACGAGAAAATGGCATACGAATTCTCGTTCTTGTGAGGGGAAATTCATCAACAGAGGTCATTCCGATGGTGGTGGGACAAATAAGAAAGGGTTATTGCTTAATTGGACATTCATGGTTTGCGTTCATTCCCAGCACACAATGTGAAGAACTGTATCAGGGAATGTATTGAGGGTAAGCTAAGGGTAAGACTGGACAGAAGAATAGGGGTCGAAGGATTGGAATCTAGTTGCTATCTCTGTTACCTGAACATATTAGCAGCGGCAGCATCAGTGTAGCATTAGTGCTAGAAAACAGAATAATCGAGACAAACTCATCAATTACGCAGATAACAGACCAACCCCTCACCCTTCAAACCCAAGATGAGTACGTTGTCTCAGCTCAAAGCAAACCGCAGCTGTTCTCTGGAATGACTGACTGATTGACTGATAGGCAAAGCTGAGTAATACGAAACAGGGTGGACTGGAGACGACAAGAAAAAGAAGACTGATAGGCAAAGAGTATTCACCTCCGGTCCGCCAATCTTGAGTAGACTTGAAAGGCACATGGCACATTAAAATGGTCCAAATCTCCTGTGCTCACGATCTTATTCCGATACTGAGGCAAGCAGATGTGACCATTTATGTCCACTTATGCCCAAGCAGGCATGCCTGACAACTTGCTACTTTTTCTGAAGACCAACGGGATGAAGGAACTAGGAAACAAGCGAACGTTTTGTCTTCTTGGTTCAACATAATTTTATTGAACTGCACAGCTATAGAGAGGTCCTCGTTACTTAGTTTGTCCCACTGAAACACATGCACACACACACACACACACACTGCTTGAAGATAGTTTGATGCGGATCGACCGCGACCAATTTGTGCAGTTGGGCTGCGTAATTAAACAGTGGTTCGGAGCAAACAATTACACAGGGGCATACAAACACCTGGCCAAACTGTGTACGACGGTGAACGGATATTCATAGCCTATCATACACGTTCGAACATGCGCTCGAGCGTTGAGGACCCACGCGGATCGATAGGCACCGCGGTTTATCCGGTCATCATTATGCGCCAACTTTCGTGTAGAATCGCAAATCTTGTATTGTACCAATACAGATGACTAATATCAAGCTAGAAAACGAGTCCACCGCGTTTGTTTTTTTTTAAAAAAACTAAATCGGGAGAAAGAAGACGGGACTGTCATTTTGGAACTGACACCTGATACTGAAAATCGTAGACAGCCTGGAGGGACGTCATGTAGAAATGGCTTTGTTGTCTTTATTTGATCCTATTTAGCACAATACCTCTGGCACGTATGCACACGGCTCTTTCTCTAACAATGTCAAACCGATTGAACCATGGTGTAATCTTTGGAAATACTCCTAACTGTTGAAAGCTGGCCTCCATTGTTATGATTCCAAAAAAATACAACTGATGGTCGTCCCCATTGCCCTCAGGGTGATTTGAAGAAGTTACTTTATTAAGAAAAACTGAACAGATTTAGATGTCAGACCCCACCAACCCGTTTCCTGTTTTCCTCGCTTGCTCTACTTAAGCACTTTTTTTCTTTTTGTCACTTCACCAGAAATGTCCTTCAGTTACGTTTTGTTGCCTTGACTACAGTAATGCACTCAAAGGTGTTGATAAGTACATTGTTATTTCACTAATAAAAAGAAAGTAAATGATTACAGATTAATAAAACGCTGATACCATAACTGATCCTAATAATAGGCACCCATGTCCACGTTATTTTTCTGGTGGCTAACAACTGATACGAGTTTAGAACAGAGACGAGGCTTTTGTAAATTTTTGTCCTGCCTTTATTCCTGTTTTCCACATGTTTTCTATCTTTGTGGGTAGAGGATGCAATCTCGTCAAGCAATTCGATGATGTTGGCCTCGTACTCTTAAACATCATCAGATCAACGCATTCCGTTCCACGGAATCGTATAACTGGGCTTGCAAACTGGTCCTTCAAACGAAACCTAAGGATAAATAATACAATGTTTGTTGAGGTTTCGTTTTATTGCAATTAATCAGTCCATCAACTAAGACTTCATTTGGCCGCATTTGACGACATTAGGCACTTCATCTTTTACATACCTATCAGTCCAATTCCGTATCTCATTCGTCGTTTCGTCTGTCCTTGTAATTTAGTTCAACGGTTGCAAACCTCTTCAGTTATCATCTTTCCGAAGTTGCTTCTCAAAGACCTCAAATAGTCTTTGGACTCCATTAAACATGTATAATATTCCAGTGGCATATCCAAAAACTCACTGACTTGGTATAAAATAATTTAGTGGCACAAAGAATGCACGAATTTCTTCCGTAGGATTATTAGTTTTAGAGTGTGCTCTTTTAGCTGATTTTGTTGAATTTGTTGCTACATTATCCGCGTGTTGCACTGACCATGGTAGAAAAGAACTCGTGCCTCCCACTCCTCTCCTATCCCCGGGAGGGAAAAACTACCAAGTTGGTATGCCCTGATTGGCATGACTGAGAGAATTTGCCCGCACATTCATGCGTGTAACGAAACTATTTGTTCGAAATCAATCTATAGTTGATCAAACAGGATAATTACTACAATGGCGTTGAAAAATTGCGTGAATCTTTCAATGCCCACACATGCCTAATTCGGAGGATATCACTGTACTAAGACAGAAAATAGGCACCGTTCAGGACACGGAAACGTCCATTTGATCAAAGGCGATTAGCGGCAAAGTTGCCGAATATCGGGTTTTGGGTGCGAATATACAGGCTCACTGTTTAGTCTGTGCAAGTATTACACGTTTGCCTTTTGCTATGACGGCCAAGAAATTGACCGTTCCATTGGATTTCTCAAACTAACTCCCAGATACATACGGAGTATCCCAACCTAGAAAGCTTGTCTCGTTTACCGTCATCACTGCATGGCCTCTGCTTCGCGGGTTAACTAAATCAGCTTATTTTTTCTCCTTCTACTACAAACTCCAAATGGAAGTAATGTTTCGTGTGTCTTAGGTATAATTAAATTAGAATTTGGAGAGGGTTATCAGTAAGAAAAAAAGGCTGTTAACTGTTCTCAATACAAAGGTCTTACATTTCTCCTCTTAGGAGGTTCAGTTTTACTGGTTCTGTCAGAACGGCTTGGACCAACAATTTAAACAAAAGTCTAATAGCAGACATGAATCGATGCATTCTTTTGTTTAGTTTGATGTCAGATGCGTTGTACGCAATAGTTGTGTTAGCCTCTAAATCCAGTTCGATCTCGCAGTAAAGACAAGCAAGATAGGTTCGGCAGAATTGCGCCTTCTCGGGTACGGGTTATTAGTGGTTAGTCCTGAATACTGTGGGGTCTTATTCACCAGGAAAGAAACACCGAGGAAAAACTTCAATGTCAAGGACGTGATGGGTTTTCAACTGCTAAACACCCCGATAACCTACTGATGACCTAGAATTAAACCACACCATGGTCCCCTGCAGTTTGTTAGAACACGATGCTTTAGCAGAGATCTAAGAACTCGATTTGTCATTCAAGGGTTATGCTGGAATTATGGGGATTTGTTCAAATGATTTAGAATGCAAAACATGCTCTCGATGTTGGCTACTGGTCCCCATCGTTCAACAGTCTGCAAATGTCCTGTTCTACTTTACTCACATTTATAAATATACCTACCAGGATCTTGTGTCAGAAGTGTGGATAGAACAAGAACCCATTTTTCGGGGTTGCAGCTGTGATCCCTGATTGTTCTGCGTGGGTTAGATATTGCCAACCTATAGAACGACGGGGCTGAAAGCGCTAGATGCATATTTTAGTCAGTAGCGCGTATGAAAATAAACAAAGATTCCCGGAAGTCTACCTGCTGACCTGCTTTGCGGTCATTTCTGCTTTCCCAGTGCACCTCTGTTAATTAATCTGCATACTTGAATCCTGTGACTGTAAGTTCCTACCAGAATCTTACCTGACGAGAGGCGATAATCCCGTCAGGCGATTCCAAGGTTTTTTATTTATCCACGTGTATACTACTGACTAAAAATACCCTTATCTTTTTTCATGGTCCTTTTGGTGAAGAGATAAAACCCGAAGTGGTAAGAAAAGTTTCATAAGGGATTCTTGATAGACATTAGTCAAACCGACAGCAGAACATCATGCCAGCATGTTAACCACTTTGCTAGCAACGATAATTTTAACTCGATGGTCTACCGAGTCTTGCGAGAACAAAATATCACAATAAGACTTACAAAATATTTTGACAATGGTCGAGAATCGATTTGCAACTACTCAAAATCAGCCTTGGGATTTACTTTAGTTAAAGAAAATTGGATTGCACAGGGTGCCATTTTGATCATAACTGAACATGAATTGGTTCATTCTCAGGTGTATTGGGTATCCTAATTCTGAATGTCTGCAATGTTGAGTTGATCTGATCCAATGAGGTACTTTTCCCATTCGAGTCATGTACCACAAGCAATTAATCGATCTGTCTCAGTTGAATAAGTTCGCTTTGTTAAGACGACCATTTTGGATTTACGCAATACCTAAGTTTAGGTTAATGAACAGGAAATTTAGTATCCACACTGGGCTACGATAAAACAATTCTAGACAAACACGGATCCCAGCTGAGGTCCACCTCAATGCATCCCGTGCACACGAAGATTGAAAATCTTTATGATGTTAAGTAATGTGAAGTAGGATTTGCCTCTCCAACTATGTCACACTGTGCGTGGCCAAGTATCGGTATTCAGGAATGGCAACAGGAATGAATGCCATGAATTTTAGACCTGTACGTATGCAAGTGCGACACGAATTCGTTCAGGTAAGACAGAGTCGATAAAAGGCGCGGAGCTTGGTGACAGTGGTTTGACTCCGCATAACAAAAACAATGGCAGCACCTACAAACCAGGGGTGATCGGCTTCCTAGTGTTGCAGTCGACTATCCCTGCAGATACAAAGATTAGGGATCACAGATAACGGACTGTAGAAACAGATGTGGCATTCCTTGCTAGTTTCTATGATGTCCACGTGTGCACGTATAGTTGCAAAAGAACACTAATTTGTAGATCTAATCTAAGGCCTGTCACAGTGATCAAGCCTTGCTTGAAGTCCATACAACCTGATGACTAAGTTACATCACAGCTATCGCATATGTGAGATCATACACACACACACACACACACACGTCAAACGCACATGACAACCATTGCTTACATGACATTATCGGTGTGTCTTATCGATCAGAGGGAGAATTGTGCTCGTTCAGTGTGAATTGTATGGTAAGTGGACATCTCTCGCGTCTTCATACCACCAACTGAATTGTAAGCTTATGCTTGTATGGCATCATCGTACGTGAAACTCACAGGTTTGTGTACATTGTCCGGTACCAAACGTTTCAGATCGTGCAAACTGCTGTTAATTCGATCACGACGTCGTTTTTCGATAACCTGCAAGGATGACAGATTGGAGAATTGTACGATTATTGTACGGCAGGCACCAAATCTCGTTTCGTGATTTCTTTTTAACACGTGAGGGGAATATCAGGAGACAGGTCCCTCCTCTGCTTGCGAGGAGCGTGTAAAATAGCTATGCATTAGTAAGTACTTGGTTGCACAGATTGATTGTTGTTACCGAAGGAATGCTACATGTTACATCGCTCTTCGTTGACCGCAATGAAGTCTCTTTGTTTGGAAAAGCACATCGGTCTCGTAATTAGGAATTGAATGGGCAAACTGTGGAAACTAGCATAAAGCATGTTAGACCAATACCTCGTTCAAACATGCAGATTAAAAGTGAAATACGGATAAACTTTATTTCCTGACTATTTCATCCAGTCAGTAATCGTATGAAATCACTGTCAAACCAAATCATTCGGAACTACCACTCGATCGGCTGCTAAAGAGATCTTTCCCAAATGATCGAAACATGGTCCACTTTGTACATCCACAGTGCAAGCCACACTAATTATCAGCGTTAAAACCCCCCCAGGTTGCAGTCCGATCGCTTAATTTTGACATAATTCCGAAATAAAATGGAAAATCGCGTGTTTGGATAGAAGCGTTAACAAAACTTACTCCTCGTCTTCGTTTGCGGTCGGATACAACAGCTCCGCTGTAGGGAGAACTGTAAAAGAAACACGAATAGTCAGTGTTCGATGGTTCGATTCTATTAGGAATGATAATAATACCTATAATAACCAAAGTAGTGGTAATAATAATAACAGTAACAGTGATTATGACAGTAACAACTTTGTGCCTGCAAGCTTCCTGTTCAGTAGGGAGTAATATACTGCAGACTGATAGTGGAACACCAAGGCACGCCAACCCAGAACACTGCATAAAAACTTCAGTTCATAATGGAAAAACCGTGATCAAATTACCTGTCGCTCTATTTGTCCGTCTGGGTATCGTGGGTTTTAGATCTGGTGTATTCCAAGTGGAAATTAACTTTTGTCAATCAGCATCACTTGAATGTCCCAGCTTCTCCGAAGAAATACTGCACATTTACTGAACGCCAAATGCGGCTAGATTTTTCGTTCCATTGTCCTTGTCAAGAAGGGTAGTACTGCATGGTACCCTCATCTTCAGGTTGACGGTAGAAGAATGACCACCAAAATCGGTGGTTATACGTGAATGAGATGGCCTCCCTATCCTGAAATGATCACCTAAGAACAAGCAGCGATTGTGTCAAGAACGTAGTAGATTTCTGACCGGACAAATATTTTTCTGTAACGTGCCAACGTGATTTGCCGAGTGTAGCCGCCAGGTAGGCAAAAGCCTCATTGTCTACTCTAGAAATAATGTATTTCATTAGGGGCGTGCTGGGTGAATGTGTCAGTCGCTGGCTAATTCAAGTCTCTGATTTGAAATTACAGAAAATGTATCAGCGTAAATACCGGCTACCAGTTGTCAACGCTTTGCAAACGTGTTCAAGTCTCTTGACCAAAGACTCGGAGTGTGAAACTCAGTTCAAACATCTACTTCATCCTGAGTAGTCCGGTTGTAGAAGCCTCGTAGAAACGGATCCCAATAGACGATCGTTCGCGTGTAGCAGTATGGAATGACCAGTACTCGTGGTGAGCCCTAACCACCAATTGATTTTCATCCTATTTTTCTCACATCAATTTCACTTTACACCGGTGCTTCAATACCAGTGGACCTTTAAAATGATTTTGTACAATACGAGGTTGTGTATCATTACGTGTAAATTTTTGCATAGAGACAGTCTGGGATAGTAAACGGAGGCATATTAATTTACCAATCTTAATTTTACATTTTTGTTTCATAGCCTCAGCTGACGAATCAGAGATTGGAACTTCACGTCTAGCGGTCACATAACTTCACCGGTTACTGGTTTTCATCGAAATTCTGAATGGTACTCAAGTTTTACAAGTTTGGAATATCCCAAATAAGGGATCCCGGATTAATGTTATCAACAATACATCTACTTCTTGCTCGAAAGAATCTACGATGAGGAATACTGAAATCGTTTAGCACCCCGCTAAGATCAATCCCGCAGGGTGTTGTACGATAAAAAATAAAGAGCATAAAATCCGTAATCTCTTATATTGTCTACTCAACCTAGTGACCTCAAAAAAACTAAGTTTTGATTTGTGGAAACCTGTTAGATGGAGGAAATCACAGAATTATTGTACTGTTTGGATTTGAATATCGTTGGACCGGAATCCGGTCATCAACAGTCTCCCTTTATGCAGCGTTTAATCACCCTTGATCCCTTTGCTGAAGTAACGAAGATCTTTTCTATGACAGGTAAGCAAGAACTATTAGTCTTCTTATTTCTGTCCGATGACTGGATTGAATAAACGAAATATACTGAGCAGCAATTATGCGATTGTTCATCTCGCAACACTGTGTTGTGAATCCGAAAATGGCTTTTTTGGCATCGGTAGATTTGCTGACCGATGTGAGAGACAGTGATTCTGTATCACTCAATCTAGTCATGAAATGATTTTGGCTTTATCTCACCACAGTGTTAAACTGTTCCAGTAGTCCTCATCTCATGTCTGATATCACGGACCTGAATGTGATTGTTGCTTTAATATGCAAATGGAATTGCTGATTTTGACAGTGCTATAGAAACAATACTACTGTAGCTTTCTGCCCGACATACAAGTCTCAAGTAGGCATTCGTGGGTACTCAAGTGTCGGATCCTCCCTGTCGCGGAAGCCGTGAGCATTAAATTATAAGGTGCCTCCTTATACATCCAAAAATAGTTCGTTCAAACACTAAAGCTCCTCTTGTCCTCTGTTAATAATCCAAGACTAAATAATGGAGCTAATGACACCCACTTTTCAAGTCCAGTGTTAAATCCGGATCATGTGTACGGTCGTTTTCAGTTTCCTTGCCTGGTGGACCGATCAAACTGTTTACTCGGCAGTCCGATCTCTACACGTCAAGTTGCCCGTGAAGGGGCAATCAAAGCCACATCTAATATCCATGTCGGTCAGTGAATTGGATCATAGCGAATGGTAGTAGGACATATAGATGGACCGGAAATTTCCAGTACCTCAGGATGAAAATGTCCGGCGGATTGGGTGTGCATTATCCCAAACACGGGTTTTCACGCATTCACGTAAAATGCCATCTTCACGGAAAAATGTCTATTGCTTCGTGTAAACATATCAGGCTAATTGTGATAAATTGTGATGCTAGCCTAATTTTGATAGAGCCGAATATCTGTCGACAGTATGCGCATTTAAGTGGTAAAAATGCAGAAATTCTCGTAACTTTTTGTGTGTCTGGCAGACCATCCTTGTGCGTAGTCTTTACGTACTAACTACACAATATATTGTTGAATCCTTAATGGTGCTCAAAGACAACACTCATGCAAAGTAGATGAGTAAACTATGCAAAACTGAGGAGCCAAGTTTTTACCTCGTCCACTCCGAAAATGTGTTTGCTAGTTTTAATTCGTCGTTATACACACTTCGAAAACAAGTCACACAAATCCCTTAAGACGAAAAGAAAAAAAGCCCAATTCAAGCACCCTGAAAAAGTGAATTGCCATCATTTTTCTGATAGGTCATGCATCAGACCAAGTTGTTCGAGTCAGTTCGAGGGTGCATTTTCGCCGAATACAGATCTCATCTCAAGCCACCCCACTCCATTCTGCCACTTCACACAGATCACGGAGCTGTGGGAAGCCCATTAAAATGACAAATGTGATTTCCTGTCTAAGTGAATGTGTGTGTGTGTGTGTGTGTGTGTGTGTGTGAACGATGACCTGTCACCGGATCAAATTCATCGCTAATTGGCCTCTCCTCAACTGTTTTACGAAAAACCCAAACCGTTGTTCACGTATGTTCGAAGGTCGTACGGTACGACGCTTCATCAAGGTAACAAAGGCCTGCCCCCTCAGAAAGCCCCAGTTATGCATGCACGCACACACACACACACACACACACACACACACACACACAAACGCTTGTAAGGACAAATACCCATGTGACTTGACTACCTGGCCGTACCTCCTGTTCAGTCCTATCGGGGACGGTTGACTGAATGGTATTTCCAGACATTGACATATTAACCAAATCCAACAAACCTATTAGTCCTCAATATGTTTGTACATGCACATAACCTTTCACGAGCACGGAAAGATTGATTTGAGAATACGATTTCACACTGGCTGCTGAACCATTTTGGTCGCAATCGGATATGCTAGTGGCTGAGCATCTTTCTCCGGTTTATCTTATTCGGGATTACAACAGCTATCCAATGATGACCAGTCCAATTATTACTTTAATAGTCCGTCAGTATAGTATAAAGCTTGTCAGGAGTTTTGAGCCGGGTACTATACCCTAACAGAACAAAAATCCTATTCTCGTGAAAAACGTCACTTTACTACAGTCAGGAAAATGGAAAATGGGTCTCGTTCAACTTATCATCGGGACTCAGTGACAAAAGACCGCAGCACTATTGGCACTGTTATTCTTTCCCTCCTTCATTAATGAAGCAACAATGTACATCAATTTTCAGGAAGGGGGCCGCGGCCAACAGAGGGCTGCCAAGTGGGGAAGCACTGATGTGATACACTTTGTCGAGCAGAGCTGTTACGGCAAATGGTTCCATTTGTATAAATTATTATATTCGTGAGTACCAAAACATCGCCTTTAAACTCCCAACAACATTAATCCTTTGCAATTGGACACAGTTGGGCAACCATTTACACGTACACCTGTGGTACATCTCACCGATTTCAAAATATAATTGCATGGTCAAATTAGACGGTCATTAGCTGGACAGCAATGTCTCACATCTAGGTCGGTTTGCATCTTGCGTACTACGCAATCACACTACGCTAACGGTAACACCATCCTATATACTTCCTCTTACTTGCTATTTGACGGACTGTACAATATTTCAAGAAGTAAACCCTAATTGCTAATAAGTTAGGAATTAGCATCACAAATCGATGAAGACATGCGAGAATCACGGACGTAACATCACAAACCTGTCCGAGCAAATTCTGCGCTAGTTGTTTTTCGTGCACACCTAAGACATCATTGGATTTCTAAGTCCGTGCTTACACACTTTAAGAATAATAGATGCGTGTCTACCTGTTCCATTGAAATTCGTTCAGTGCAGATGTTTAACTGGTCCCCTAGTTATTGTGAACATGTATAGCTGATGATTTATAACCATCGCATTGCCCAGAATAAAGCCCAAATTAGAATGACTAATTTATGAGAAAAAAGTTCAACTACCGACAGATCAACACCCTAAGACGAAACATTCATATGTCATTATTTGTTCACACCCCTTCCTAGCAAATACCTGGATGCTTTTAGTTCGATGACCATCACTAGATGAATGAGACCGTCGTGCACTTCGATGCACTCTATACCATCCTCATACGAATTTCGGTGTCCGTGACAGAACTGGGCTGAGTAATGCATGAGTCAGGTTGCACTTCATAATGGACTTATCTATTTCATGTTCTCGCTCTCTGCTTGTCACTCTTTCTCCGTGTCTCCGTTTCTCGTTTCATGTGGTTGTTTAGACCGAATTCGATTTCTCGATATTGGTTATCGTGGTGACATTGATAGTGACGGCGATTTGATACCGATACGAATGAAGATAATGATGATAATTCTTATTTGGTCGATGAGACGAGCAATGGACGGGGCGGTGGGTGAATGTTTAACAAACAGGGAACGAATGATCTACCTAAACCGACAAATGATAAGTGCTTGCCGGATCGTTTTATGGAGAAAGAAAGACACACACACACACACACAAAGGAAGAGAAAGAAAAATGAGCATTTCGAATGTGTTGTGAACGTTTACCTAACCATATTTTCGAATATGCTCAATAACTGATACTCAATTGATAACGGCAACTGATTGCATTTGTCAAAAACAATGAGGGCACAAAAGTGCTACAGATGTGGTCAGCTCCAATGACATCGTCTAATCCAATAAAAGTGATGTGCTCATGTAGAGATAAAAGACCGCAGGAAAATCGAGGTTCGGTTTTAGATAAGCATAGCTCGCGTTGTCTGCTTGGCTGTTGCATACACACACACACACACGCACACACACACGAACAAATAAAAGGATAGATTTAAATGTGCCCAGGGTGACAAGCATTTAGGGAAGTCAGTTTTCGTTTCATGCTCAAAAAGGACCTCGTTCATAGTCAGCTTCGGTTAAATGGAATCAATACTAAAGAACAATCGATAGTGGTATACTTTGTCCCATCTCTAACAGGAAGCAAGCAAATAGGCAAATTTGTCCTCACTCGACCGGAGGTAGTTGACTGGAGTTAACAAGGCATTTTGTTGTGTCTGCCGTTGAGGCTGTGCAGCATTTCTGGCTGTTACTGAAAACCAGATATGAACAAGCTCAATTCGATAGCTCTGCATATCCACCGCGGGAAGTGATGACACTGACAACACACACATCCTTTCAGGGTGAAAGACACGGGTTCGAATACTGGGTGCGATGGTCTACATGAACCACTGATGAGTCTGAATAAGGCTCAAACTGGGGTCTCATGCATACCGAGTACACGACTAAATGGATGACCTGAGGACTTTATATCTAGTCCAAATAGAAAGAAAGGTAGTCCGTGATACTTGTTTCAAAAGATGATCGTAAACAGTGAAAATGGTGGAAAATACGATAGTTTTTACACTATTTGCCTTGATTTCATCTATTTTGAGTGGTATTCGAGAGATGCCAGTTGTCCTTTTGGAGTTCAAGACAATTGCTGGGAGCCTAATGCTCCACCGGTCATCTTTCTGTCATAAATAAGTACGGTATTTATTTGCAGATTACCGTACATTTTGCTTCTCCCACATTCTTCATATGTTAACAGCTCTGCCCTAAAACTCACATGACTGTACACATAAGCTGGAGGCCACTTTAGCCCTACGGGACTATCGGCCAATTTCGAGCAGTACCGAGATTCCCGTTAATAACCATTCAGCAGTTATTCTAAAATGCTAGTGTGATAACAAATTACGAAGACTTTGATGTCTATAAAGTTGACTTTTCTTAATTACTTAACAGTCCAAAATGCTGGTCTTCACATGACAAACAGGTCTTAGTTGTACACACGCGCTGCCTCCTATGCCAGGTGTTTGTCCACGAGGACCGTTTAAGGGGACTGTTCGTTAGCATGTGTTAACAGTGCCTCTCCAAGGACGAAGCACTAACTTGCTCATAATCGTGGTGAATATGCATCTTGAGAATGCAAGGTTAATAACATTTGTACTGTTAATCCATATGCGAACTGTTTTGATAATTTGTCGTTCAGTCCGAAGCCAAGATGTATATGACCATCCCGTCCAGTCTTCTGAGAACAAAATGATCAGGAATGGACTGTCCGAAGACGTGCTTGTCCAGAACAGATGTGCGTAGTGTTAAGTGGAGGGGAACAGCTAGTGGTGAACGATAGGAGTAAACAGTGGGGCAGAAGAAAAGTCAGCAACTCCTATCCGTCAAAAGTGCGAACAAGCATGTGGGCTTGGGTGACACACGAAAGTATGATCCAGGTGACCTGATCGAATAACCGCATGAATGGTAATTTCGCCGTACCTCAGGGTGGCTGTTGGATCAATCTCATTACAGAATCGGTAACGAATCATCATCTACATGAAATGGGTGAGCCCCAGTAGAACAGAATTATCAATCAGCCTGGCCACGTGGGTGCACGTAACTGGCTATAGGGGAAAAAGTCAACTACATTCGATAGATGTGTGGCTCTACCAACAATCACCAAATCGACAGGCTATGACAAACCAAAAAATATCCAATTATAACCTGTTAATAACATGCAACAAATATTATTCGAGTTCTTTTCTTACCAAATCGAACATTCTAACGATCGCATGAACTTGATCATTCAAACTGTATTACCGGTAGCTGAAAATTTTGTAATTTGCGAGTCGCTTCTCTCAGAGCGCATTGTGGAGTTTTCCCAAACGATGCTGATATCTAAATCCTAAGTTGTCAACAGTGGCTGAATTCGTCCCCAGGCGCGTGCACGCTCCACTGTCTATTGTTACTCATGCTATGGAGTCACGTCTAGGAGGTTCATCCATCCTCTCTCTTTTAACTTTGAAGAGCAAACGAAATTCATCACAATCGATTTTCACGAACTCATCTTGTGGACTTCTCACTGGGTAACCGGAAAATTTCCCAAAAATCAATCCAATCATAAAATATTTATTCAAAAGTTATCGAACTGCCGTCAACTTAAAAACCGACACTCTCAGCGCGCTGGATTAATTTAGCCCACGTGCGGTATGCTTGTGTGAAATGCGCAAACTACTGTCCTTTGAACAGACAAAATACTGACGAAAATACCAATTTCACAACTCAATCAGATTAACTACTTGGATAATTTAAGTATAATCCAAAGACAAAGCAGTCAATATTGTTTATTAACTGGCTGACCATTGGGAATTTTTGTGTCCAAAATCAATAATTTCATTGACCTGATCACCTTTCCTGCTTGGGTTGTAAACTAATTCTTCCCAATACAATCTTACCAATGCGCTGGGTTGAATTGTGAAGTCCTATTTATCTGCCCTAATAAGGCCAGATTTATTTATCATAGCACTAGTACATCCAAAGCCTTGCTAGGGCCGCATTGTAAACGCGAAATTTCTCGTATTGTGAGAAATGACAACGAGTCACGATAGATTGAAGTCAATAAAGTGTGGTCATCTCAGAATCAGGTAAAGCTTCTAAATTTGATGACCGACAGTAGAGAACGCACAATGCACTGCTGTTTCCCTGAGGCCGATACATCATTGGCATGGCCATTTCGGGAAAACATTACAATTGATACATCCATTGATTGTCAGCTGATCCCCTTCTCGTATGAGTAAACGACTTAATAGGAGAACGAATTATGTCGCATTGATTGGCATTCATCCCGATTCTCGTAGGTATTTCAGATACCTAAATTTGTATAGGAAAAAGCTATTTCTCCTCCAGTAGCAGAGTGTAGCACATGGCCAAAGTGTACCGCGTGCTAGGAATAACCAGGAATTCGAGTAACTCAACTCAATAACCTGAAACTAGCTTTCTTGGGCACGTGCATCGTGCGTGATTCGTTTGACATGTAGCACTGTTCTGTCCAACATCCAGTCCAATGAAATGTGAAAAGAAAACGAATTTGAGCACATGAGTTACAAACAAGACAGACATCTACAAGGCTTGGGCGGAAAACGTGAAGATTCGAATAGGATGACAGCGACGTCTTGAACCAATATTTCCCAAGGTTAAGGCTTAGGGCTGTAAATCAAAAAACCAATCGGTGGACGATGCCGCGGAGTCCAGGAGGCTAATGTTGACGAATCCCGCGTTCGGTGTTTAAGAATAAAGTGCCGGGATGTATACGGTTCACTTAAGCAAGCAGCCATTAGAAAACTAGTCTATGTATCGTGCTCCACTACGTGAAGACAAACTGATGCAAAACAGCCAGTGTTAGTCGAAAATGAACCTTACAATTTTAGAAATAACGACTAACAAACGAGCGTGCACTAAATGAGAAACGTAAGCCACGTTGAACAATGATTTAATTGCCCCCGGCTCGTCGGGTCGGTGATCGGCAGTGGTTTATGCTGTGCAAACCTCCACACATCACTGAATGGGGCAGGCATCTTAAAGAGCACTGTAAATTCAGTGAAAAAATGTGACCAGAACCGCCGCAGGGGACCTCGCTGAGACCTGTGTAAACACGTACCGTGTCTGTCTGTTTGTATGTGTTCTATGTTCGATGTATACGCCCACATCCCACGGGTAAGCACACAAACAGAAACAAGTTTGAATCACCGGGTTGGTTGAGTGAGATAAAGACGGGACCAGACTCGTGGTTAAGAGTAAGGACAACAGCAGAGTGGCGAGCCTTTCCTATTTCCAGGCCACCAAATGAATTTCGATCGGCTCAAGAGCTACGATCTGGTTCGTCCGTTCGTTTGTCCATCAGTGTGATTGTACGTGTACATTTGCCTGTGTGCGTATGTGGTTGTGTTGGTAGGGTACAATGCGAACATCGAAAGATGGCACCTCCGTACACCTGGTCATAGCACATCGAACGAACACAAAATGGCAATGTCGCTTTTTGTTTCTCCAAATCAACCATGGTAAGTGGGATCTGAACACCTCTGATTGTGCACCCATGAACACAAAGCCGCAAACACTGGGGTATCTGAACCATTAACAAGGCTGGGCGGAATATCATTAAACTTTAGACTGAATGAAATATGCAGTTAAGCGGCTGTTTCCTGAAGTCTGTTGACACCTTTCTCGTAAGCGTCAAAGTCCATGAATTGAACACACCTTTCTATTATTTTTTCTCTCCTATTAAAGCTCTATTATATTTCGAGAAAACTGATGGACAAATGTGTCAATATTGTGAGATTCCGAGCGAGAACAGCAAAACTTGGTGTTTTTTCAAAGACAATCGATTTTTCTCTGCCACTTATGTGGTGTGGCTCAATGTGAGGTCAATTAGGCAGATGTTGCGTTAAGGGAATGAAGCTCGTGAGTGCCGCCTACCAAGACAGTACCAAATCCGGCACATCTGAGCTTGCGGCTAACGACTATTAGATCCGAAACAAAGAGGAGCAATCGTATCGGCCCATTGGATCAAAATTACATTGGGAATGGATGTTACCGTAGTCTGATGTAATTATCTGTTATAGAGATATGCGTGAACAGCATAATGTTGACATTTTGAACTCCCATCGTACTTTAAACTTGCCAGTTCATCTCACTGCTGGCCAGTTTGTTAGCAAAACCACCACTCTTCCCTCCCTAAAAAAATAAGCCCAGTATAGAAAAAAAAAGTTTATATATACAGTGGTTAGTACCTATTTTCAATGGTTCTATACAGTTGTTGAATGAATATAACGTTCTTCTTTACTGATAAGCGAAATGATTATTCCGAACAATTTACCAAATACAGATCAATTCGATTCACATTGCTTATTTTTACACTCCTTCAACCGTTCTATGTGATCGAAGTTCCCATTTCCGTGTTATTATCACTTTTTCACAGTATGATCCAGGTAGTGTGCAGTTTGGTTGGTTCGTTATATCTAGATATCAAGGTGAAACAACTGTACCGCGATATGTGAATTGGTATCGTTCACTCTGAAGACTGTTCTGACATACCTTCAGACTGGTCTTCACCCGAGGGTGAACAAATTTGACATTTTCATTCAAGTTCACATTCAGTAATCTTATAGTATGAGGTACAGTGAACTAATACAAGCCCTCAATGAGTAACTTCGTAGACAGAGCATTGAAACTACCAGTGGATTCCAACCCGTAGATATTTGGCTGCATACTACATGGCATCGACCGAGAATAGCCAACATTTTCAAGCTGCCTGTTAAAGAAAACTTACCCCTTTGGGGATCGAAAGTACACAAAGTATGTTGTTATTTACGCACCAGAGTCTTATTCCCACCCTAACATGTATAGGACGAGAGTTATTCATCGGGACATTGTGGTTAAGCGTGGAATATTGTGCACCAGACCTCAATAATCAACAAGGTACTCCCAACGGATGACCGGAAATACGAGGCGATTGGAAAAATTATTGAAGTCACTCCCATTCAAACAATGGAGAAATGTTATGTGCATAGTGCATTTTACTTAATCCCTTGAAGTAGTTCTTTCAGTACACGAGAAAGAGACTGATGCTAAGAGGCAGAAACCGAGTTCGCGGCATTTCGATGTAAAAACTATTGTTCCTAAGTGTACAGTTTATTAGGACTAATACTCAGCTCTTTATCCTACATCCTGATAACGAGCAACAGGTCAAGTTACTAGCTCAAGGTAAGTGAAACTAGTCGGCCGTTGCATTGACTGTACCAAGGTATTTTGAAACATGGACGATATCTGTTCTCATAAACAATCCGACCTGAATCTGATCCGTGAATGTCATTCGTTGATCTTCCTGTTGTCAAATCAAGAATTGAGGTGATAAACTAAGTTTCCACCACTCGAAATGTCCCCGGAACTGTCACGCGTCATCGCGTAGCCGAGGGCCTACTAAATTCCAGTAAGAAAGTGAGCTCGGAATTCATCGGGAGGAAGGATTTCGAAGTGGGGGTATTGAAACAATGGTAAGTTCATTAGTTCATCTAACTTTCATTTAGCAGTTCATTACTTTTCTGGACGAACGGTAATCCGAAAATTCACATGCTTACATATATACATATATATTCGTAAGTAATAAGACGGCTCAATAATTCCGGCAACTTAACTATCTATTCTCTTCAACACACCGGTTGATCTCTATATTCTGTCTTCGTTTCGTCCTTGGAACAAGTGTATAGGTTGTCCCCGTTGGTGTCTGATTTGTTCAGCCGAGTTCAAAGACTATCCGGTGACGTAATAGACGGTCATTTTTACCACTGTACGCTGACCTTGACTCGTTCAGGTAATCGAGGCGGTGCGAGAGGGAACCGTGCTAGTGAGTGGAACGACGGGGTTTCATGACGGAATTATCGAGGCTGGAGGGGTTCAGAAAGGTTGTTTTTGCGTAACCTTTAATCAGATGTTCAAACAATATGCAATTTAATAGTGAATAAATCCACTATATATAAATTATGGTTTTTAAGACACTATTGCGACTGGCGTATCTCTTACGAATAATTGGGTAGAGCGAGTTTATAACAAAGTGTCTGTCTGAATATGAAAACAATGCGTCATCCATGTGCTACATCCGAATTTTGTGATTGTGAATGCTAATGTAGACCAACAATCAGTTACGTCTGCTTTTCATTAAGGACTTGACCACAAATGTGTTCAACACGAAATGGACGCACATCTAGGTGGTATAAAAAGATGATACCAGTCAGTTTTGTTGGCTATCTGTGAGTAAGCTCACCTAACGGAAACCCAAACAAACAAGCTAACAGACTAGAGAGTTGGAATTAGAGAGAGACTAGAGAATGAATAAAATGCACCTATCGGTAGTGATCCGGTGAATCGAGCGCTAATCATATTGAAAGTTAGAGGTCCGAATCTTAGCTCCGTCATTCGTTGGTAACGGACGGGATTTAGCAATCACCCAGCTCAGTAAAACATTTGTTCCAGTCGATTCTTACGCGGCTTTTGCCGGTCCATATTCCGTGGTTGCCATTGCAGATTTCCACATTAGTTTATTGGGCCATTAGAACAATGTTTACATTTCTTTTCAACCGCGCTCATGCGTTGTGAGTATATTAAAAACGAGGGTAGCTCCCTTTGATTTTGACCTTACGCACCAGTTAGCGAGAATTCGCCTAGGAAGTATAATGAACATAACCAAGACTACGGTTGAGGATTTTTGTGCGATGAACGATCAGCTGACTATCCACACTCTCTTAGCGTTCATAAGCTAATCTAATGTTCATGTTCCTCGATAGACTGTCTACACCCATTTGAATGAAGACAAAAGAAAATGAGCTTACTGATAAGAGACAGGGATGAGCAGTGAGTCTTTAGCATCACATGGAATAACGGTTTATGATCGATTCTGCCAGGGATGCTCCTATGGGCCGTTTCTCGTAGAACTCTACTGTAGAACAATCACTCGTACCACTAGCCACGGTCTTCTTACTTACTATCCGCTCATCCAGTGTTCGAATAACCTGAGGCTTAGCGGAAACCATGAAGTCGACAAACTTACACCGATTACATAGCATCACAGCCTTTTTCATTTTAACTACAGCCATTTTACCCGTCTCCCTTCCAATTGAAGTAGTTTCGCTGGATGATTAATCATGCAAGAGATCTGATCACTTAACAAATCAAAACCACACGAGCCGTTATATCCCGCTGTTCGAGAAACCACTAGCAACGTGTTTCAACTAAGTTATGACTGAAACGAGACGATTAGAAGTTCCATACACTTCCATCATGCATAGAGCTTAACTTCCGGTGACTTATGAGACGTCATCTCTGCGCAATATAGCTAGTGCCCTTCAGCTATTAGCATATGAAATCAACAGTCGGTTTGTTGTAAATCGTCCTTTGGATAGATTCTAGCTTAGTCAAATGAAGGCTTTTTGGTGGAAGAATCATTTAAGTCGTTAGTAGCTCGGAAGCATGGAGAATCCAAGTAAGAACCACAAGGGATTCATCCTAGGTTTTCTTCGATTTTGAAACTGGATCAGTGGACAGAAGATTGTCCGATATGCATGCCTCACGAGTGACACTAACCGTGAAACTGGTCTTATGATTCCGGGGAAAATCTATCCGTCTATCGATACGCAATGGATAGCATCGTCCACAAGGCTTTCTGCTCTACAAACAACCAAGACAGTTGACTTTAGTTATTTCTGCCAGCTGTTCTATTCACCTCGAATCCCTTTTTTTGAGATCAACATTGGCAGGACGCATGTTTCAGGCCTGTGAAAATATTCCGGGCCAAATGAAGCTCCACGCATGTGCCCGCCATTCGGATGCGCTGGCGAAATGAATTTTTTTTTCGTTCATCCTCTCTCTGTTCAAGCGCTCAACGACGAACAGCATGGCGAGACATATACGGAAATGTGACTGTGTATCTCAGCAGTCCATTCCATTGGGACATCGTCACGTGTTCCATTTGAGCTGCCTTTTATGGCTCTGCTGCTTCCACGCATTCTTCCACGGGTTTCAGAGAAAATGATCTCGAACTTGTGATTGAATTTCTACATCTACATTTGTTTTGCAGTGGTATCAGCTGACGTTATTGCTTAAAAAGACTTTGGTAGATACAAAAACATGTAACTGTATGATGCGAAACAATGTATTAATTGGTATTTTTCAAGGGTTTGTTCTTAAGCATCAACCTAATCCACATCTAGAGTGATTCCTTCTCGGTTCGAATTTCCAAAACAGATGTATTCCTTACCTTGCTGATCAACGGAAGGGGGAAGGAATTGTTAGCTAATTGTGGGATATCTTAGGGAGTAACCCACCTGTATTCTGCTTTTGTTTTTACATACATGTATCTATGCGTGTTGCCAATTTTTCTTCTTTTACTGCCATGCGGTTTAAAAATTCTTGAGAGATATTTTTCCCTATCCCGATGGTCGGAAGTGAGTCGGTCCGGATTCCAGCCCCTCATCTAACCGATTATCACTGATTTGGTGTCTTCATCCAAACGATCTGTCATACAGTATCAATATCTTAATTGGAATTGAAAATTATGGGAGTACGGAACAGCTGTTTCATCCTTGTGCATATCCATTCCGACGGAACGACTCCTAACAAGGATAAATAAGGTGTATAATGTTTTCGTGACCTTCAATCCCTATTGGGATGTTGACACTGGATGACAAATCATTCGGAAATTTACATCATATATCCTACTACTACAATAACAAAGTTCTAGGCCATTTACAAGTTGCATGCTCACCGTCCCCGATCCTTCCGTTAGTATATTCAGTCCTCGAAGCTTGGTGAGTGGAATAAAGATCTTAATTTAAAAAGTTAATTGATTTGGCACCAGAATCTCATTTGAATCGTTAGAAGCGTGAATAAGTGATAAGTCCGGTTAAGTATCACATGGTGATTCGTGGGAGGATCTTCGCCGGTCAGGCAAGGCTAACCTTCGAAAAAGGGGCACAAAGTCCGAAGGTGTCGGTTTTTTAATGCTCCTAACGATTCCAATGAGATTCCAGTGCGAAACTAAGAAAGGAGCTCAGTGGTTTAGGGACAGAATACCGGGCACACATACTTGAAGACCGGTAACGACCGCGAAATCGGTCTTGTGCTTCTGGGCACATTTTGTTCATCCATCCGTATGCGAAACATACTACTGAGAAGGAATATCATCAATTATCTTGGCTTTAGAGAATTTAACTAAGGGGTAAGTACACACAGCAAGCAGTAATTAACTTAGCCCAAATCGAATGGGATGAGTGGATGCTACTTCTGTTTGATGTTTTTGAACAACAGTTAATGATCTCCAAGTAGACCGCTGCCCAGAATCATCTGTGTCAAATCAAATCATGAAAACCGAATTGATTTCGGCATATTTGGACTACCTAACTTGTCCGATGTTTTACACAATTCAAAGACCGCTGAGAGAGAACAGCGTTGTCGCTTGACGGTATAAATTGCAAACGAAAATGGTCAGTCATACGAATCGTTTTGCACCAAAACAGTCAATTAGTCTGATGTTTGCTTATACACTAATTTTGATATCGATTTTTGCATATGACTACTTGTATTATCCGAATTTCACTTAATAGTATCATAGACGCAGCCCAGATTTCTAGGTGGCTAGCCTGTAGTGCCAATATGTATCCACTTCAGGTACGATCCTTACTAAAACAAGTGACAGTTTCCAGTAATCAGAATGGAGTGCATTCACATCGAATCTGTGGTCTCCAGTGATAACTTAGAAATCGTTCCGTCAGGCTTTCATTTGATCAGCTCGGTTCTCCGCCCAGTTTGTTTATTAAGTGTTTGAAGTACAAAACACCGCTGTCAAGAGCTGGCAAATATCTGCACAAAAAATTGCGATGTCGCATCAATTTATCGTAGGGCAACTAATCGATACCGATCCGCGTGACTCACCCGGGATCATCCGCGCACATTTCATCCGCAGAGTCCTCATCCATGGAAGTAGTCCTTAATTTTCGTGATCCGTTGATATGCATCCGGTGTTTCACGAGTTCCCCAGTCGTGCAGTCCGTTTCGGGCATTTGTGCGCTCTATCGCCTGTTTGCCAGCCTCCCGGAACATGCGCTTGTCCATTCCTCACCGGCTGGGTTTGGCGTTTTGATTGGTTGATTTGGGCGCGACTTTCGCCCGGCGCGCCAATCAAGTCAGAGGCGAGCAGAGAGGTGGGCGGGCATATTAAACCAATCAGCTGTCGGCTAAAGAAGACAGTGTGAAAATTCGGCAGAATCAGACAGGTGGGTGTGACCCGTTTGCTGCTGTTTGATAGCGAATTTCTTTTGCCCTCGTTTAGGCCGGATGGCATTGACAAAAAGAAATGGCTGACTTTTGAGGTTGCTGTTTTCTCCTCGTGAAGCCTAATTTGTTAAGCTTCTTCAAAACCTCACTGAGGGCGCCGAACTAAAAAAATGGTCACATAATCAGGTTGTGTGAACAATTTTTCCGAAGTTTACCTGACTGAACGTGATTTCACCAAAAAATAGCTAGGAGTTGTCGTCAGCTATTGAACCACAGACAAGAACGGAAATAAATGATCAGTCCAATGACGACCAAACGGTCTGCGTCAAGATGCTTGGATCCGAGTGTTGGGAATCTAAATCGTGCCATCGAGAGCCACTGAACATTCAGCAGCATGTGGTTGTCCTCATCGACTTGGAGAAATGAAGTTGCACTGTTGTTTCACCGGTAACTGTAAATGAAAGCGTCAAAGACAGATTTCGGAAACTAATTGTTTTGACAATAGCACTGATGCTTTTATGATCGAAATCAAAGTTGAAAGATGAGAACATTTGATAACGACAAATCGAGACATAAAGAACACCTGATTAGTTCACCATCTAGTAGAAAAAGTATTGTTTGAATGTTTGTTTTAAATTTGATCGGAACACCAAAATTCATTAGCATTGTGATTCTTATCAAATCTTTCTCTCGAACTCGAATCATCCTCGACTGATGAACAGGTTCCATCGATTACACTGAACGGAAAACTAGTGGCATTTAGTAAATGATTCATATCACGAATCAGTCCAAGGTACATAACAATAGGACCGCGACGACTGTATACCTGGATCGCTTAAACTGAGTTGTTCCGTGGATCAAACGAAATTCTTCGATGTAATTTGAACCTACGATAAATATTTGGGGTTTAAATCTCCTCAACTTCCCTTGTAGGATCATAAAGACTTCATTTCGGTCCAAGAAACCGGGGCCTTATTAATTTATTGACAGTTTAAGCAACATGCGCCACTAGTCACAGTCGGGAGGAACATGTTTTCATTCAAATTATGCGGGCACATTTAGTGTATTTTTGACATATGCTTTTTGCTGAATGGAGTAACACTCACCGAGACACACTTGGCTTCCCACTGCGGTCCGACAATTCCCATGCAGAGGTAAAAATTAGTTTGTCTGAACTGAGCTTTCAGAATGGGCAAAGACTGGAAGTGAGGTACGATCAGCTTTCTGGTTATGAAAACTACGGGTTCAGAATGAGTAACATGTTTGCTGATTTCACAGGGACGTTCTGGCTATAAACGAAATTTCTGCAAATCTTCAGGTGAGTTACCGATGTTGCCGGAAGCTTTAGTCTTTTCCCTAGTAAACTGTTTTCTCTAAACTTTAAACAGTCAATCAGACGGTTTTTTTTAATAAAATTATAAGTCTACTGACCAAAGCAACTTCAGTCGAATATCGATGAGATCGAGAATCGTTATTCGTAAATGTCAAATACCACTGGATGATATTCATTTGAAATATTCCATGTGGCGACAAAATCTATCGAAACGTATTTTAGGAACGTGAAATTCTTTTGTTTCGAATCCCTGCCCTTGGGACTCTGCTGTCAACACACAAACGGCAGATCCTCCGATCAGTTTCATCCTCGGGAAGCCCCGGACTCGAGTTTTGCTGTTATTAGAGTGGACAATAACCTTCCCTCATTTCGAAGCTATCGAGCACTGTCGACTGTCTTTGAGGACGAGACCCGAACAAACTTGGCCTATTTGCTCGGATCAGCCTGGACAGGCTGGAAAGCCTCTCATGAGAAACGGTCTAGATTGAAACCCGGGATGCAATAGTTGGATATGCAACACCGATGAGACTGGAGCTGCCCTCTTGCAAATTCGACTGAAAGATCTGAAGGTTGTGCGCTGCGAGTTGATTCAGGAAGGGCTGCAGTCGAAAGGAAAATAGGATATTTGCTTTGCCTTCCTATGAACCTTTCAGTTCACGTTCCGACTTTTCTTTGTTCGTTTAGCCATGCACACTTCTTCATCCATGATTGATATAAAGATCTCGTCCAAGAACACTTGAGTGGACAGATAGATAAAAATGTTACTGGCCTCAATCGTTTAACAGCCACTGGCCACAGTCTCTGAGACCCATACATCAATTGGCTTTGCGCACATCCGCACCCTTGTTCTGAGCGTCCAATTCGAATCGTTCTGATGTTCAAATAGTTTTACATATTCCAGCTATCACTAATGTGTTTGGCAAGGCTTCATCAGGATGTCAGGTCACCACAGTTGAACAGCACTACAAAAAACGGATTGCTTGCCGGATGTGTGAAGAGATTCCAGTATTTGCCCTCGGGCAAAACGCATGAGGGTCTGACTTTCCTTAGCCTGACTAGATTACGATTTGTCATCTTGCAGATGGAATTTGACCAACAGACACACGGCGAATCTGACGGTCCGTGCTTTGGCAAACTCAAGAAAATCGACTGAGCAATCCTTGTTAGAATACAGTGCCCATGGGGCGATTGCTTGTTCCGATTAAACCCTGACCAGATTCGAACTCAAACCTCCTAAGTGCTTTCACCCAAGACTAAGTACCCATGTAACCACAAAGGAAATCGAAAGAGCAGTAGGAATTGAAGATGCTTGAACCCAGGACAATGAAATGAAAAAGTGTTAGAACTGGGCAACTGAATATCGTACTGGAATTAATCTAAAAAGGATTCATTTGTGTGCATATGTACGTCAAAAATGGACCGCACCTTGACGTGATATGGCGGTTTCCGTGCTTCCATGACCCAATGAGCTACGCAGGATCGCTTAGCTCAAGCCGAGGGTCCAGTCTTGTTTGGAACACCTAAGGGTAAAGATCTGCAAACATGATCTCCTGGTTCTCCAGGTTGGGGTTTGATTCGAGACAGCAACTCAATCGAAAAATTGAGAGGAAGAACAACCGGTCCCATCAGCTTGGTTTCTCTTCAACTGGTCTCCGTCCTCTTACGGATAGGTTCTTGTTAGAGCCAAAGGCTTAAATTCAGAAAACTGATCGTTTCCTTATTTAGTGGCCGGATTCCCAAGCAGCATTTACCCAAAATCACCAATGAATAGTATAAATACAGTGAATTCCCTACTGCATCCCCGTCGTGCCGGATAATCAGGACCGCGCTACCCACTGCTCTGAACCGCACGTGTGGTGTTCACTGTACGCTTGCTCAGAGTTTCCGTGCTGGTTTAACGCCCCACTGCCTTGTGGGTAAGACCTTTAAATCAAATTCTTCCGTTAGAGTTCCCCAAGAAAAACTGCATTTGCGATGTGGACAGCCACGAGGTATCAGTACCCCGAATACCTGCACTGTCCTGCCTATAAACTGATATGTATATATATACACATATATATAAGGGATGAAACATCATTGGTGGAATGCTCTCCAATCAGTGGCCGTAACGAAGTCCCAACAATCCGGATTAATTCTTTGGCAAATGGAAGCGCCATTGAGATTGTTGAGTAGCCCACCACGGGAATAGCACATGGACAGATTGCATTCATCCGGAGGCGATGGTGCTTGCTGTCACTGGGCTACTACATTAGATCTGCGTGTTGACCAGAATAGAATGGCTCGGCCTGACAAAAAGTCAATCACCCCTAGGGTTCATGTCATAGGAAAGTGTTGTTTACTAAATCGCGGGAATCCGTATGTAACAAAGTTGTTATTTAATCTGAGCAATCGGAAGATGATATGCTATGTTTAAAAGCTAGCCTCATATTCCATTATCGCTTTCGTGTAAGTTCTGTGTCCTTTTTGCGTTCAAACTTCGTATCATTTTAACTCCAAAATGCATCTGACGCACTGTAGAGTCACATGTAACTCTTTGCTGATGAGATATTAATAGAATAATTTTACATACCGGATCAGGATAAATGCAACTAATTTTAAAGGAGAGTTGACTTCGCTTATTACTTTTAGACAATGCAAAGCTTAGTTGCACTCAGCAAATTCGTGACCTCTCATTTGACTATCTTCATGAGATCATCTATCATTATGTTGGCGAAGTTTGACGGTGCCGTTTGTGCAGTAAGTAAAGTGTCATATCACAGTTGTACTGGAAAAAGAAACAAGATAGGCTGTTGGATTGGATTTCATCTACAAATACTATACTAGTGCTCACTGACAGTACAACATATTCCAATCATCTGGCAACAATGCTTGCTTTCTAACTCGCTATTGATTTACTGAAGGGTGTATGAAACTGTGCAGCGACTGACCTGAGTGAAACTGTCAAATGTATGGCCACGTGATGAGTAATGGTCACGTGTTTCTAGCCCAACTCCTGTTTCAGTCACTCAAAACTGATTGGGAAAAATGTATGATTGGTTACAATGTTAGTATAAACCTACTTCAACGGGTTTGAATTCATGCCTGGGAGTGACTTTCATCGCAGTGCCAGGTTGCTTATCAAGTAAGCAGCTAGAGGTTGAACATAGCTGTTCAAAAAAGAAGAAAAATCGAAAATTTTCAGCTATCGGCAGCACCTTATTTTACCATCTGCACGTGTCCCATCTAAATTAGATAATTGAACTATAGTATACGACTGGTTTTCGTAAAAAAACGAAGTTCACCTCCATCAAAGGAAGTGTTCGAATTAAGAAAGCAGCCGAATAAAAACTTGGTAAAAATTCTAATGCTTGGGTTTCTTTATTTTGAAGTGGAGTTACAGTTAAAAAACATCTAAAGTAACGATACGTCCAAAACATTTTATTTCCTTTATATCGATACAGATTAGACAAGTGAATATTGCATGCAGCGGTGCAGTGTTTGTAGTTGAAATAGAAGTACAGAATTCGGCCTGTGCCTATAGTGTATCGATGTCAACTAACAGTACGCACTCCGATTCAGACCACGACGAGAAGCCCACGCGAGCTATAGGACATGGTAAGGTTTGTTTGAGAGTCGCGTGTTTATATAACAAAATGCGAGGAACCCGGATTGGTGGAATATCTTCGGGCGAATGGGAATTGGTGTATGTTTGAATTTCTCGGTCGTGCGGTATCACTGTTCTGATTGGCCGGTAGTGTACCGCGGGCTAAAATGAAGCTGAACCGAACTATATCGTACAGTTTACACGGGGTCACATAACAATTAGCTATTCCAATCATGAACATGGTCGATCGTGGCCCACAAAACGATCTGAAGGTTTTCCGATTAGCATTATTCAATGACTACTCACTCTCCCTCCTTGGAGGGGGGAGAGATTTTCACGGTTTAATAAGCAGCTGCTGGAGTCGATAATCACCCATTTTTGTCAGTTTTAAGAATTATTTTGCAGCGCAACTGAGTTTATAGGAGAATGAGTCCCGTTGCTCACCGAGAGAGCAGCCTGCGAGCTCGTAGAAGTGGATCATTTTAGACTCAGACCTTGTGATTGCAAATAAGGGGGAGTATCTAGTTACAAGCCATCAACACATCGACTGCGACGTGGGAAGATGGGTGTGGGCGATCCACTAATGATTTGTATGTCAAAGAGGAGCGACTTGGATACAACAATACCGTGCAGACTCAAACAGACAAGTAACCGCTTTTCTACTCGCATTAATCAATTTGCACCACGTACAATGTGTCTGAAAGATGAGAACCTGCGATGCATTTGCTCGAAATTACAGTACTGACTCTGACAGACCGCGATGACGTAAGAACACGACACACCAGAACTTAATGAATGCTCTCAGAACCCAGAATATGGAACTGAACAAAGCAAGAATGTTCAGACAAACTGAATTGACATTAAAGCCCATTTAGCAAGCATATATATATATATATACAAGTGATAAGATCATTCTCTGCTTTCCAACATAGTTCTCTTTTAGTAAATGCTAAGTATTGCTTCTGTTCACTTTGTTCGTCTCAAAGTCCGCACTCCGAAACTCAGTAGTTTGATCAAAACGTTTTGGCTTGTGTAGAGCGCTATTAATGCTGTCTCATAGATACAGGCACCGCAGCGTGGTTTTCGATTGCACCAATCATATTCGGACACTGGACTGTTTTCAATTCCCCTATCATCGATAATTCAATTGACTCGGCCACCCCCCTCCGTTTTATGGTGTTCTTGCTGACGGACCGAAACGAGATACTCTACAACATGCATGATGAATAATCTTAGTGGACCGTAGAATTTCTCTTTTATCAGTTGATCAACGTGTTCCTCCGCATGGGTGACAAATCTGTCGACACGTGCGACTTGACTGGGGTACATCGTTAACCGTATTGTGCAAAATCATTCCATCACACATTTGGGTGTGATGTGTGAAACCACGACTGCTGTCACACTTGTTGCCATGATTCGGCGAACAATGTAATGCGAACAAAAAATAGCTTCGAGAGATAATAAGTTTATGGTTTGCCATGCTGTCTGACGCGATTTCTTCCGTGTTTCGGAACGCCGAGTTCGTGAATCCGAAAAATACAAGTATAGAGGGTAACGGTTTTCAAATAATTTTTATTCTATCCACGTTAGCTTTTGTCCTAAAATCAAATCACCGATTGTCCTCGAGCGAGTTGCCACGCTCCGATTTGTCATGAAGTAGGAACACCTTTGATGACAGGAAAACTGTTGAAACACTGATTACATATTAGTAGGAGATGGAATGTTTAATGAAATAATTCACCATGTGATATCATCGCTTAACTCACCATACAAAAACCATGGAAGCACTGTACAGCTGTTTCATCCTTTTTAGGAATCATCAAAATCGTTCGTCCCGGGTTCGCGTCCCACCTCGGGCGCGGTCGATATGCGCTGCTCATGATTCCCAACAAGAATGAAACAGCTGTACAGTGCTTCCATGATTTCTTAATGGGGAGTTGAGCGATGATATCACATGGTGAATTATTTCATGAAAACACTGATAAGTTGGTTTTCAGCTCACTGCGTGAATCGATTCCTTTAGCCGCACTGTTATTGTCTGTGACTTGCCAGTTTGGATCCGGAGAGGATATTTGTGGACAGTCTTGATGACACTTCTCACTATCTGGGTGAAAAATTACATGTATGCAATTTAGGAATGTGTATTCGCTTCCACGTGGGATCTTTGAGTGAGGTGGATGTTCACATTTACATGTTCAAGGTAATAGTAAAAAGAGAATCAGAAACCTAAATACATCAATACGCTACCAAATGCGGCGGAGAAATTCGCGACTATTGATCGTTTGGTGAAGCTACTGAATGTCTAAGTTGTATATTAAATCATTGACACTTTGATGTAACCCTCCCCCGTTGAATGGGGGAAACGACACAGATAATCGTGAACAATGGTGGCTATATTACGTCTTTCGTATCCCGAGTTTTGATAAGAAATACATGGACAAAAACAGTCAACACAAACCTAAGCTTTTGGATATATATGATCCTTACAAATTGGAAATCGGAATGACTAGATTGGTCAAGATATCAAGGTCGACAACTTGAAGGTGGTTGCACGACCTAGAAAGAAGTGAAATGGGATGATCCTCTTCGATGAACATGCTGAAGTCGATAAGAATTCCACTACTATGGAAACATCTAAAAGGGTTGACAATGCACGATGGGAAATGAGAAAAAGGATAGTAAACTAACCGTCCGGTACATAAAATAACTCATTCACACTTGATGATTAGTCTTGGTTTAAATCGAAGCATCATGATGGAAAACGGTTCGGCAACTCATTGTGTACCCTTCCTTTGTCGTCGCATATGCATAAATTATGCGAAGTTAGTTGTCTAGTGGTATCAGAGCTCAACTCACTATTGAAAAGGTAAAGCAGCATTGTACAACTTTAAACTTCGTCAGGGATAATCACCAACACATATCCTCGGCATCCGAAATAGGACGCGAACCGGCGAGTAAAGGTAATGAGTTAAAAGTCTTGGTCATTTCTGCATCGCGCCCATTCTCAGTGATTTACCTAGGCATTTCTCACAACTTCGAGTGCAAATCTACCACAGTGGGAAGCAAGGCGGAAGATGAAAATCAAACGGAAGAAGGATAAAAGAAACAAAAACAACGTTCGAATTTCACCACACACGAAGGCGTTTTCCTATATATCACTTTCAGATAATTGATTGTCTACCTTGGTCTATAGGTCTACTTGGGGGATTTTAGTACCCGACTTCGCAGAACAAATTAGGAGAGTGACTTGCGAGACTGGCCACGTGATATTGCCCAGAAGCTGATCTGCAAGGTAGTAAAGATAGGTCGTCAGACTGATACTGCCGTTCCGGTCAATAAGCTTTTTGTTCGTTTCAAATCAGGGGTCCGACAGTCTACGAGACTCCAGTAGGACCGATAATTCAGATATTCTCCTCATACACCTCTGTTAGAGTGCAGTCCCCGAAAGGATATCACAGACGAGAACTTGACACATCACCGAACTATGAACGAATGACTTCGGCATTTACTAGGGAGAACTTTTGTCAATTGAATACCCATCAGGTTCTTAGACAACGGATGGTCATCCCCGGTAGCCTACTTGGCGAGTATGGTCCCACGTGCACAGCTAACCACCGATGTGGGGATCGATCCCCCTCTCCGAGTGCGTAGACGACAGACCATTGATCGTTCTACCTCCAAAGGACAAGAGTCTGATTTGCATATTGACATGCAACCTAAAATTCAAATTCATTGTACTGTATAGTGTAGACTTTTGCGTACAATAAATAATGTTGCATTTTAGTCACAAAATGTGAGGGTAAAAATAAAATATGAAAAATATATAAGATATAAAAATACACTCATTGCCTTGTAAAAAGTATGAAGAAACTCATCCAGGAGTAATCATAGCACATTATGATAAGTTGCTCTGGAATTAGGCCGAAACCCGGTCACAGTTTGTCCAAATTCGTGCTAAATATGGGACAGAGGAGTTTCTACAGATATTGATTCATACTTCGTAAATAAAGAATAAATAAACAATTAACAGGCTGACCACATTAACACCATATTTGGAAGACGGTTTCACATGTCTGCTGAGTCAGCCATTTTGGATTTCAAAAGCGTACAGATAAACACAATCCGTTTTGATGTTCAAACGTAGTCTGACTAGTTTGTCGTCGAAAAACATCAGTTACTGACCCGGGTATGGCTTGAATGCTTTTATTTTGACAATTGTTACTTTTACTATTTGTTGTTTTGTTGTGGTGCAGTCATTTTCTTTTTGGTTGTTACCACCTTTGTCCTTGTCATTGTTGTCGCCTAGGTGGTTATCATTTGATACCCGAGGTACAAGTCGTTGGTCGAACCTACTTGGCCAACCAGTAACCTTTCTGGGAAACGAAATCGGGTCAATGTGAAAGTCGTTTAACTGGAGGTTGATTAAAAAATTGTGTATATATGTGCTGGTAGATGCTGGTTGGTTATAGTCCAAGAAAAGGTCAAACCAGTTAGATGATCTGCAAAAAAACTAAGCCAAACTAACAGAATAAGTAGAACGGACTCACCTACTTTCGTGTTCTCAGCTTGTAACATAATTCACGTGCAGCCAAGTATTGATTTTTGAGGTCAGATACCAGTGTACCTAGTAGAAGGGATTGCTTTTTACTTTCCTTGATGTCGATACTTTCAAAGTGCTCACACTAGGCGCTACTGCGATGCATAGAAGAAAAAGGGACCGCCTCGTTTACCTTTCGAAAGTCCGCTAGGTAAGAGTTGATTAATGCAGACAGTGCTGAGTGTACGTGCAAGTCACGTGATACTGCCCGCTACAGATTCGCACTTGCACGCTTGGACAACCAACCAATAAGAATTGTGGTGAAAAACGGTCGTGAAGTCTAAACATTCATCAAAAGCCATTGAACCTAGTGTATTCCATCAATCACGATACTTCCTATTTTGTATATAAACGCATGATCCGTAGACGAAACTCGACCTTGATTCGCAACTGCTGTGGTCTTCTCATTGTCTTGAGTTGCGTAGCTTGTGTCGAAGTCACTCCATTGCCTGATGGTAATTCGTACCCGTTGTTTATTGGGACTGGCCGAATTCTCAAATGCAGACGTCACGAATCCATACTGTAAAGTGCACAAATGTAGAAAAGGTGGTTTATTGCTAGGGCAAAATCCGGGCAGATTTTTGCTCGTTAAAGTTTGCCAGCGGGAAAGGAATTAGCGAACACCAACGGGTTTGTAGTTAGCTCATTGAACCCTAGATGTACATATTACCGGATACTGCTTGATCTGGATTGTTGTGATGATTTATTATTCTGCATATTTATCCGCAAACCTTTTGTATCACTTCTGGTCACGTGACACGTGGATTTATTTCAATGATTAAAAGAAAGGTGTTTCTACTCCTGCATTCGACACCAACGTTCGCGCTAAAATAGATTAGCTGAACAGACACGATAGCGACAGCATTCGACTTTCATGAGAGAAAAATTCAGCAAATTTTCTGGCATCCTTATCATCTGATTAGGCCGTTGTTTTCGTAAATCATTGGAAAGTGGTTCATGTGTGAAACGTTTGCTTTTCCTGACTCATTCGACCTTTTTACATTTGGAATAAGGAAATAAACATGAAAGATGATAATTCCTCGTAGATGGCACAGTGGTTACTCTACGGCAAATCCTCAGATTTTTCCGTACGAGTTTAATGATCTCATCACGCTTTTAATCGCTTATACATTTATCATATTCTCATAACGATAGGATAGTGTGCAATTGAAGCATTACATTTTTCGTTCAGTTATTATGTTGCACTTCTGTTTCGATTTACGCAGAACGAACCAAGGATAGTAACTTTTCAAAGAATTTACGCATTCATTTATCTGCCAAGCCTTTCATACCAAACAAGTCTGGCAATTGCAAGCTTCACAATCGATCAACTCTACATAAATCTCTCGGGATTCATTCCCGGCTCTGCTTTGTGCTTCTCGTGTAAAGTATTCCGGTCATCAAAAACAAGACTTGAAAATTATGCCCGATCGATCAATGCTCACCAGTCGCGTTTCTTTCCCTCGTATTAATGGAAGTAACCGTTAATGAATACAAACAACTAATTTTGTGCTAAGTTTCTCTAGGAGTTAATTTTGGAGAATACACCTCCGTTCGGTTCTGATCCATATTCTAACTTCCAAAGTTAGCGTACGTCTTTCACTTTTCTATATGCTACACCCATCCTCAATATTCACACGAGTTTCAGTGTTCCATTCTTAGCTCGCGTGTCATCTGCTTAAGTGGAAAAGACAACTGAAGCATACGCATGTGCAGTTTCTTCAGGTAGCATGAACATTTTAACTTAAAAATTGCTCAACTCAGTCCTTGGGCAATTCGAATGGGATGCATTTTGACGAATTTGTTCATCAGAATTGGAACACATTTATCCGCAAGACCATATGAATACAAGACTCAGACAAGCGGTTTATCACGTCAGATTAGAATCATGAAAAGTTCTTCCTTTTGACTTTGTTTTCTAAATTTCCTTGATATATGTTTAATCCGACGGTAGCTCGATAAGGCAGCACTCAGAAACATCCACAGTTGGATAGATAGACAAACAGCTCACTCGTGGAACATCCTGCAGTTAATTGCTGAGTCCTTGTCACGTGACCGCATTTGGCCGATGTGATTAAAGTCAACCGAAGGCCGGGATTTAAAACGCGACTTGACCAATGGTGTTACGGCAGTGTTTTGGACAACACACTGCAATTGCCCATGCTGTTATCCTATCACAAATCCGGACGAAGCTCTAAATAACTTTTCCCCTATGGGCGGTTGCTATTCTGTTGATAGCATAAATGCGATTCGTGGTTATTCTCATGGGTTCATCGCTACGCACCGCTCAGCAATCGGTACGCGAAACCGAAAATCGTTGGCTGGCCGTATTTCTGACTGTGGGGCTACAAATTACCCCAACTTACCACAAAGTCATATATTTACCATTAGGAGCGATAAGTTCAGTACCCGGTACTGTTTATCAGCAAATGAGAACATGTCCACACACGTTCTTTCCTATCTCACTCGTTCTCTGCGATTTTTAAGATAACGATAAGGCAAGAAATCATTCTGATGTGTACGGTTGATGCGGTTATTGTTTACAATTGGTTGACCAAGACGAAATGTACTTTGAATATGCGGTATCCAGTATATCGGTATTGGAGATTCAACAGAATCCATGGGTGAAGATACGTCTCGGCCGGAAAGCGCTGTAGGATTATGAGCTAGAGGTACACTGTCAAAATGGGGTTCGCTTTTACAATAGAAGACGAAAAATAAAACTTCCCCGTGCGACAATCACTTTGTAAACCTGATTGGAACCGGCACTGCTCAGTCCAATTCCGGCCGAATCGACTGGATCATCAAAGACAGCAAGTAGGCCAGAAAGAAAATGGGTAATTTTTGCAGTCTCGATTGGATGAAAAAAGGTCATGTCCGAAGTTACTCAAGACTGATTTTTCTCGGTCAGAGATTGAACAGTTCACCAGGCTAGGACAAATGGGAAACGGGGACAAAATTGCTGGTTTGTGCGGTACGTTTTTAGTCCAGAAACAGGCCGGCTTTTGACGATGATATTTTGTCAGCTACAGCCGAGAGCTAACGAAAATTTTACCGCGAGTCTCATATAGTGAAGCTTTCTGCAATACGGATCACAGGCGATGTATCGTTCGGTTTCCTCGTGATTTTGTTCGCACTTGAAAAGTTTCTTCATCGACTCCTAACCTACCTCTGATTTGTGTTCCATTTGCGATGCCGAAGTCTGAATAGATAGGCTAATTCAGAAAAAACGTATCCACAGAAACGGCCTTCCGATCATCAAGGTTGTAAGAATTAGATTTCACCGGTAAATTTCATTTTAGTGTGCAATGAAGTGATGCGGTTAAATGAGGACTAAAGAATTAATACCTTCACGCTAAATTTGCTGGATTTTGACTATCCCAGTAAACAACTCCCAGTAAGAAACTCTTATCCATCACTATTTTCCGAGGTGGCATTTGACTGGACAAAATCAAAGGCGATAAGAGACATGTTATAATCGAAGCATAGCATCAACCTTTCCGGAGAAATTTGAGGATTTTTCAGAAAAACATTCTGTAGGGAAGTTTCATTTCCTTAACTGTCACAGACCCCACAGTCATTAGTTTTGTCTACAGTTTTCTCGCACTGAATGGTGCATGTTTGTTTGTCTTCAGGTATGCATTTTGTATGTGTCACGAGTAACTAAAGAAGAGCTTCAGGTACGTGTTTGGGTAGACGAATATAGCTTCGTAATTCAACGTTATTTATATAACGAAAAGCAAAATAGAGTTGAAATGACCTTTCTGTTTAACTTGGGAAGCGCTGAGCGGATGAATACCGGACATATTCCAGCTGTCTTGGATTTTCAAACTAACCTTACTTCGAAAACGCTCAGTCCGTCTTGCGCTATTCGTCAGTATCCCGTTTGCACGAAGTCCAGCCAATTCATATTCTTTGTTCTTGATGAACACAAGTTAATCTAAATCGTTCAGTTGATTATGTTAAAACTGAGGTCTTCCTACCAGATTCGGTAAAAGGTTAAATTTCTGGTTTTCCAGATTTGAACGATGAGTCAACCGAGGTGGTGATTGCAACAAGTATGGAAAATCAAAGTCTGTGCTTTTTCCCGCTATGAACGAGGAAGGATCGTGACTTGTCTTATTCCTCAATCATTAACCAGTTCTTTTTGCAAGATAAATACGAAATTAATTGGCATACGATAACAATACTAAAGTTACCATTCAACAATCAATGTATCCGCTTTGATATGAATCCTTGACGAATGGCTGTTAGTCTAACGTGTTAGACATTAGACTGACCTGGGACTTGCCTATTAGTGGTACATGTAATAGTAACTTGAATTTCGATCAACACCAATAAGCCACGGGTACGAATTGTCAGTTGAAGCAGCTCCAACCGGAACTACGCCAATGGAGAGCGAGAGCAAGTCACACCGGTCGGAAAACAGGTTGAGGTTTATTTACGAAACCTTTATTGATAAAATGTTATCTGGTCAGTGGCACTTCGGCCATGTCTGTAATACCCGTTTATGCATAGTCAATGTCATGATTTTTTGGTTGTGTATGCAGGCTACAGCAAAGTTGTGTCGAAATGGATCACGTGATTTGGCCGTTGCCCGTTACAGGCCCTCGACGATGTCGGTCAGTAGAACATTGACGCTCAATTTACTATCGTCTGTTTTCCGATTTTGTTTCCCAATTCTAGTTTGGTAGCTTTACACCGTTGATGAGTTCCAGCAACGATACCGGAGTAATGCAGTGCCTCAGTTGCTCCTTGATGGTCATTTGGCCATGGATACATTTTCTTCATGTGAAATTTCTCTAATATTATTGCCGGAAATCGGTAGGTGGAATTCAGCCAGTCCCAATAAAGAATGGATACGAATTACCATCAAGCAATGGAGTGACTTCGACACAAGCTATGCAACTCAAGACAATGAGAAGACTACAGCAGTTGCGAATCAAGGTCGAGTTTTGTCTACGGATCATGCGTTTATATACAAAATAGGAAATATCGTGATTGATAGAATACACTAGGTTCGATGGCTTTTGATGAATGTTTAGACTTCACGACCGTTTTTCATCACAATTCTTATTGGTTGATTGTCCAAGCGTGCAAGTGCGAATCTATAGCGGGCAGTATCACGTGACTTGTACATAGATGCATCGCACATTTTATGGTTTTGATTTCCAATTCCAACCACTCGACTTTGATCCCAAGGGTGAAGAATGGTAAAATTGTTTTGACTGTACGGATCAAAATGTAAACAACGTGGATGTCAACTTTTATAGTTAGGCAAATAGGACAGCGTGAGTTAGTGGGATCCGAAAAATAAATATGCACTTTATGAAACGTGATAGACACGAAATCCAATCTGATGAATGGTATTCTGCTCTGCGCATCCCTTAATCCCAGAGTTCCATAGACTGTGAAATTAGATGAAGTCAAATGTGCTTCTTGCACCAGCGGATAAATATTTTGAAACGGGTTAAGCGAAACCGAATATAAGCTAGGAAGTTCCCTCGGGGAACGCATTCCGTCACAGTTAGCGCGAGAAAGCTTAGAAATTCTTGAGTATCCGTCTACTATTCCATAGAAAAGAAAAAGCGGCGACTTGAAACCATTACTTTCCTATAGAAGAAGTAGATTTCTTTTTTACACTGTACCATCCAAATAGGGGTTGTTTTAAGCACTTACTAACAGTAAACTCGTCAAGGGGTAAGGCGATCTGACCGGTTTTTAAGTGAAATTAGGCAGGAGACCATAACATCTGGGAATCACAAAGGCTTTAATTACAATTCATTCGTTTATATACTACTTGGTCAGGATTAGCCCTTCTGGAATGCTTTTTACCCATTGGCAATGGAGGACTGTTCAACGTTCGCGTTCTTCAGTCACCACCACTCTGGCCTTTTGGTTATAGCTTCAGATTATAGTTGCAGTTTAACTTCGCAGCGATCCCCACACTGGGCCACGTAATTTACGCATAGGCTCATCCCAGCTAGTCGCGAGTAACTACGCTACACGATCAAATGAAACAGATTCGGTACTTCCCCGTAAGTTGATCGCCTCCTGTCATTGTCTGAGACGCTAGTTGCCACAAATTGCAAGGATGGGACAAACGAATGTAGTTTGGATATACGGATGTTTGACATCTCTCGAAATGTTCCACACTGAACGACCGGCACGTATAAATTTGTTAAGAACAGTCAGTGGATCGGTTTACAAGTAAGTTCTGCCCAACGGAACCTTCATCTGGAGCTCTGATTGGTGTTTTGCACTGTGGAGAAAATGCCAGACGAGTTCGGATTTGACTAAACAAGGTAGATGGTTCGCTAACAGAACGGCTATTCGTAATGATCAAGAAGACGAAGGATCAGTTGCTTTATGGGCATGGGCTCGGAGCACCGATCAGACAAGACGAGGCTGCGCATTTTGATTCCTGAACAAACATTCATTTAATTTGATTGATGATAATCTCGTACTGCGAAGTAGAGATCTAATCATCCTGGCAATATCATGATCTAAAGGTAGACTGATTTTATCACTTTGGACGTATATCATTTTCCTGATTCGGTGCGCTGCATCAAGAAAATTCATATTTCTTCCGCGTCTGATGTTCATTTTGGGCACTAAAACATCTTAACATATTCACTGATCGAACATCTAACGGATCGATTGAATGTGAGATTCTCATCAGGTAACTCTCATGGTTTCGCGATGGATTGCTCAAGTGACTCATGCAGATTTGTCTGGTTAGTTTCATGAATACGTAGATAGAAGTATTTGATTCCAACCACAATGCTAAACATGGATAAAAACAACCTTTGGGAGCGAGCTTTACACAGACCGCGGCCTGCAGTGGCCAAACGGATAAGGTCGTGGCATTTGAACGCGATGGTCGCGGGTTCCAGTCCTCTTACCGCCGGCCAATTTCCCCACTTGACATCCCTCTGCTCGCCGCGGCCACATTCCTGAAAATTGATGTGCATTGTTGTTTCATTAATGAAAAAGTAAAAGATAAAGGAAAGAAGCTTCTTCAATCAAGTGTAATTTCACTAAGTCCTATGGACAGCTGACGAAGCAATGGTTCGAGAGTTGACAATAAGAAGGGTGTATTCCGAGCAAGTGAACTCGAATGACAATAAACCAATCCGGCTTTTGGCCTCTATTCAGCCAGGAAACTAGCATTTGCTTAACTTGTTTTAATCAGGTTCACTCACGCACAAAGTCATCTTCATGACCCCCTTCTCCAACGTACTTTCGATTTCTCCAAGAATCCGGAGTAAACGATGCGATTTTAGTGTAAATTGACAAAACAGTACTACGATGCATGCATGCATGGAACGCTGCTCTGAATTTTAATGCCTTTCCATCATTAAACAGTTAGCCCCGAGTATTCCTTGGTCTCCGGTAGGCAAGTGGATTGTGGTAGAGATCACTGTTTGAACTTCCTAGGGCGTGGATCTTTGGGAATTCAGTTACTTAACAATAAACCTCGAGGGCGCCTAGCTGAACTGCAGAACTGCAACCTAATTACGGACTCTACCGGGAACACTGCAACAGGTTTCGGATGCAGAAAAAACCACGTGGAGTTCGATGCCTCGTATCCAAACTGTACGCGGTAGAATTCACCAAAATAAACTTATTAGAAAAGTGGGTTTTTTCATAATTTCACGCGTCTTGACGTAACTGGCCTCTATCCCTGAGATCCTTTCGCTGTTTATGGGCTTATCGTGTTGTTTCTGCAGGCACGGATTACTCTAGTTATTATAATGAGGTGATTTTGTCAGATTCTAGTGCGACCTCAGATAATGATGATCATGATCATGATCATGATCATGATATCTTAAAATTATCCACTCCCTAACTATCTGTTGTGTTTGACGTTAGCAAATACGGAAAACTTTTCGCACGGAAAGTTCCATCGTCGCACTCTCTAGAATTAAAAAGTTTATCAGAAATCAACCATATGCTTGTGCATTCTGGGGGGGGGGGCATTGGTCGTGGAATGTCCTAACGTCATTCGACTGCTAGAGCACATGCAGTACAAATGTGTGGGTTGTTGTAACATCTGGACTTGGAATTAGTATACGAAATTCCGTCAGTCACCGTAACGAATGCATACGAGTTGTTAGTACTTACTGAATTGACTCTGGACCAAACGACGTAAACGAAGTCAACAAGATTGGAATTATCCAGTCGCCTCCGCTGAATGTTTGAATCTCAAGACGGCTTATACTCACGGTTCCCATTGGTTGTTTGTATACGCAGGCCAGCCTGAAGCTGCACCGCACTGCATCACGTGACTTGCAATTCAGTTCATCCTAACTGCTTCCCCCGTGGGTTCGAACACTGCCGCGATCAAGGGCTTTTCACAGCTCGATCAATTTTCTGTTCAAAGATAGTTCGTATGTTAGTACATGGCTCTACCCGATATGTTAGGATTGACTGTAATGGATAATAATGAGACTAGGACAAGAATTGCCAGTGCGTATTGGAGTAGCACTGACGACGAATTAAATAATAAAACACAGCAGGGCGACCCCAACAACGCGAAATCACGTTAAAGTTTACTTAAAAGCTATGCATCCTACGCTAACTGGACAGAAACATGATTGGTAGAGTAGTTTTCGACAATTAACCCCCGCGGAATGCTTGCTTTTCTTTTTGATGGGTCGCTATTAATTCGGATTGGTTGATTATAACTTCAAGCGACAGCGTTGCTGCACAGGATTTAGTCAAATGATTTGCACACACACAGATCCTACTCAATCTGGGAGAAAAATGGCTTTGGAAGACTCGTTTTGACTTCCTGGTCGCACTGTACGCCTTTGACGAATTTGGTGATCCAATTGGATGCGGTCAAAACAGTCACGTGTCCATGATTCTGTGGTAGTTAAAATCTGGCTGTTCTAGTGACAATTTAGCTACTACCTACAGAATACAGATTGACTGTTAATTGATCGGGTCCCACTTGTTGTTAGAATAGTTTGCTGAAATCTCATGTACTGGCCCAACTTGTCTGTCGTTGCGGATGGAGACCAGTTCTTTTCATCTAGTCACTCTGATATGAATTTTTTCCATTTTTTATTATGGGTTGGTAGAATTTTCAAAAAAGAATTGCCATTGTTTAACACCGTCTTAATTGAAATGATACAATTCCAAGTAGGCAAATATATTGTTCACTTCCATGGGGAAATTTTGGCGCGAACTTCTCAATGGTTTCTTCTGTCCGATCAGCACTATAACCTTAGACAACCTAAATCTGGCCGGGACCGTTTCCTTAAGGTAACACCAGCGGTGGTGAGACGGATAGGGTCGTGGTGTTCGAACGTGACGGTCGCGCGTCCGAATCCTCCTACTGCACGTTAGCCTCTCCCCTTGGCAGAAATTTGTTGGCGGAGATCCCTTCGTGAAAAATGATGTGCACTTTCGTTTCATCAATAAAGGAAATAAAAAGAAACGACAAACAGTTGTTGCGTGTCAAAAAGACAGTATGACTTCGACGAATCCGGTGGGGTAAGTTCAGTGATGAACTACTGAAATTTTTATGGCATGTGAGCCGGGTTTTGGGTTTCGTGTTACGTCACCAATTAGAGCAAATATATCAACTAACCGGGTCAGTTCCTTTCAGTCATATGTATGAATCTCTTATCACAATTTCTAGCGAGGCCTAATTTCTAGTTATGCAATAATGATGATCAATGTTATTGGGCACGCATTTGTGGAAACATTCCCCCCATAATTTCACCTTCTATAAGAAGGAATTGACCGGTCAATGACGAATGACGTAAGTGGTGATCTCATCTCGAGCGAACCGGCGCTATTTCTTAAAACCAATTCTAGTTTAGTTATTTTCAAGGCGGTCAAATTATTTTGCAACCAAATCGAACTCGCATCTGATTAAGGCTCAACATGGATGTTTTTGCAGAACCCAACAATAGGAAAAAATGGTTTTGCGATGGTCAACTCATGGGACGACTAACAAAACACAAATGCTCCTCGAATTTTCCCCAAAAAATATTGGAGAAGTTGAGCTGATTCAGATATGAACATTCCGTATTTTCCAGAAGAATTCGAACCCAGACAATACATGCCACGAACACACTGATTCCAAAATTCAGTTAATCACATGATCAATCATATGGACGTCATTGATAATTATGATTTTGAGGGATCGAAAGGGAATTCACAGAAAATTATGCTTACTTAAGTAGTATTTTCGTCCAAGGTTAATATGGTTTGTAAAATAAACGAATGCTATTCAAACGGGCTGACTTCGGGGCTGAGTTACTCTCTCCCAATCCCGCGACAGTAGGCTGTTCTAGGTGTTAAACGAATTGCAGACAGATGAGATGCACTCTTCTTTGAACTAAATGCGTGCCACATAAAGGAGAGTGTAATTTTTCAAAAATATTAAGTCAAGAGACAGTGGAATGAGAGGTGCAACATGTTGAGACATAAGGGGAACATTCTGGTGGATGGTCGTACACAGAACGAGGAGAAGCAGAATGCACAATGTGAGAAAAAAATCACAGATAGACAAATAATGATCGTGCGGCTTGGTCGATTTATGATTCAGTGGTGTGTAAGTTACAGGATTAATGACTGGCAGTCTCGCCCGTAGTATTCAGATATTTTTTTAACTAGTGCCAAAAAATAATCGGAGACCGGTAAACAAGGACAGATAAAGCACATTGGTGGGAAAAATGTGGAATAGTATTAGTTTATGTGATCAGTAACATGTTTCGTACAAGGATGGATGGGCGAATTTCCCCCGAAGCACACGATCGGTTTCGCGATTATCGCCGCTCGTCACGTATACGTACTTGGTACTCTCGTTTCGAACGATTACAGCATACTTGTCAACTCGTTTCATAGTTTCTCATTAAAATCGCATTTGAATCATTATGAGGGTGAGTGGGTGATAAGTGGATTTATGAATCACATGGTGATAATTCGAGGCATTCTCGGCATTCAGATAAGGTTGACGTTAAGAAACAGTAAACAAGGTCCAACAGTATGAGCTTTTTTATTCAGTAAGTACACTTTCGGACCTAGTGTCATTTACCTAAAAGCTAGTCTGGCCTGGCTGCCAAAAAAACTGCCGACAAATCAACGCTTTACTCTTAAATGGATTTATTGTCCATTCATACCCCTATCGATTCGAATTCAAAATGAGGAATCCCAGTTCTCTTATTACTCGTGGCAGTCTTCGAGGTTTCTCTACAGTTGAAAATGTGGGAAGACTGCCTTGGAGTTCCCGCCAATACCCTCCAAGTATTTCACATAATTACTCTGATGAGCACCTCCGAGCTCGTGAAGGATATATGGGATGGGTAAGCGGACCGGGAAAGTGTGAACAGATATTCAAACATTCGGATAAGTAAAGATATAAACCGGCTTGCTAAGAAGAACTCGGAAGGTAGGATTAGTTGGTGGAAAGGCCGCGAAAATCTCTATTTAAAGATACCATCTGACAGACTATAACATCGTCGGCACACTCAAATAATCGATACGAGAACCAGTTGATAAGTTGCTAATGTACTTGGAAACCCAATAAGGCAAAAGAATAATTCCAAAGTTGGTATCCAAGGTTTTCACCTTTTCTTACCTAATCTTGTGCACTGACTTCCGTTGTAAACGCATCAGATCATCACAACAACATGAGCATGGATTAATCAAATGCTCCCAGTTTGTGGCCGTGGAACACAGTCATATGCAGATGAAGAGACGAAGAACGTGAAAATCAGCCTATCGATTTTCAATGGTGACATTGGGAAACTCATTCGCTGCTTGCTTCGTTTCTTAAGAATGGCCGGTATGACTAAGATATCGGGAAAACGATGCACTCTAAATCTGAATAATGGGGTTACTCTTTTACCAGGCGTCCATTTTTAGACCGTGAAGCTTGAGGGGGACGAGATAATGGTGCTTATCCGCTTCATTTAGATTCGCAACCAGCCGCTTGTCTGAATAGGCAAACGCGGCAGAACTAGAAACTAATTCGGGGGATCTCAAACTGAAGGAATACAAAGCAAACCCGAAGAAAAAATCTACCTCTTTCAATGATCATCGGAAGTTAAACCGGAGTCAGATTCCTTAGAGATGACAAAGCCTGGGACAACAAATGAAATGACTGAAAACTGGTCACAGACAAGCTGGCTCACGAAGTCAGGAATCCGTCTGCCTCAGATACACAATCTAGTTGAAATGTTGTTACTACTCACAAGTAGCCAAAAGCATTCCATCATCAGAATTTTTGGTCTAGTCCAAACGTGGATTACCGCAGTCGTTAGAAAAGAATCTCTAGTATCGTTTTCGAGATTTCGTTTCTTCCTTTGATTCTGAATGCATTTAAACGTCATAAAACCGTACTGTTTGCTATCTGAGGGATCCGATCAAACCAGGGTGAGTGGTCTTCGCTTTTCAAAAACAATGAATGTATTCTTATTGAAGAATATCGCATACGGATGAAAGAACGAAACTGGCCCAAAACCGAACTCTGATTACGCGCTAACTGCCGGTGATCATTGAGGACAAGTGAACACTATGGTATCGGGCAAGCATACCTGATGAATCGCAATAGCCTCGAAAGTGGTCACTGCATTTATGGAACAATGCATACGATACCATTTCTAATAAAAATCGAAATCGTAAGCACGTGTCCGCTTTCTGGAGGCTGCCCTTGTCTAACCGACGAGATGTCTATAAACTATGGTCGCAGTTCGTGGATGGAATTCAGTTAAACTTCGGAGCGAAAACTCACCGGGGGATAGACTGGAATTTTATATTCATATAACACCCCACACTATGTATTTTTCAAAGAAACGTTTTACAAGACTGAAAAACCTGAGCTTCTCTAGCCCTCGAAAACTGTGTACTTTAAACAACTCTTAAGCATTTTAAAATTTGTAACCTCTGAGTAATTCTCCATTTCGTTCCACGGCAACTCAGTGCTCCTCTTTTGCTAAAAACTGCTTGCTGATAAGATCAACGAAGCGTGTCTCCAAATGCCTCGGCACATCTAATTCTTTTCAAATTCACGTGAAGCTTCTTCCAACTGTGAATGAATTCTTAATGATTTTAAGCTGATAGCTAGGCACAACAAGGGTATCACTGTAGAAAAACTGTTAAAATAGGTAGTTATTCTCTATTTATTCTTCTTGAAGGCCAGTGGCACCATTTAGAATGTCAACTGAAACGAAAAACAACAGCATCACCTTCTGATTGAGCCACGTGACTGGTCCCGTTGAATAGTTAAGCACGTAACAAGATAATCTTGAGAATATAGTTTTGGTTAAATTTACCAAAGATTTTGTTTACATAATTTGTAAAAAGCCAAAAAAGTTGTTATTGAACAGTGGGAAAGAAATCAACTGGTTTTTGCATCACTGACGGAATGAGAAAATATCACGAATACCAGAAGGTTACCTTAATTCGAGCTGATTGCAAAATAATATCTATCCATTTTATTCTTACGACGATGGCATGCTCATTGATAGGAACCTTACACGAATAAGGTCACCTGATTAAAAGGACTAAATCTGCCGAATTTTGTTTCAGGAAACCTGGCTTCAACTAGGGATAAGCGATGCCAGTAGAAATGGATGGTTACTACTACCGTTGAGTCGACTGACTTAGTGATCATCGAAATTTCATCGGTTTTCGTTTGACATACATTCAAAGCTCATGTTACGCGAAATTCATCTTTCCCTACTACCACAACCAGACTTTCCACTAGGTTGTGGACTTTAAACCATGTTTTCTCAGTAATTCTCGGTCGATAAGTGACGAGGAAACTGACTTTTGGCCATATTACTCTTCGAATTAGGTCTCCTGGTTCACTGATGAATTAGCACTGGAAACATCCGGATGGGCTGTCCATCTTTTGCTGATGTTGGAGCTCTGAATCATTTCGATATCAGTTGTAATAACTGTTCCAAGCTGACAAACACGATAAATCTTCCTACTGCAGGAAATCCACGGCTTGAAATTTTAAGTATCAAAGATCCTAAAATCTTTCTCATCAACAGAAAAGCACTTCTTGGCATGTGTTAGTAGTAGGAGATAGAACATCTTCATCAAATAACTTACCATGTAATATCATCGTTCAAATGAGCATTAAGGAACCATGAAAGCACTCTACAGCCGTTTCATCCTTGTTAGGATAGGCGCACCATCATCATGTGGTGAAGTTCAACAAACCGTTCAGAGCCTGCCCGGTAGCGTAATGGCTAAGGCGCTCGACTCAGAATCGTTCGTTTGGCGCCGGGTTCGCGTCCCAGTTCGGGCGCGGCGCGGTGGATATGCACTGCTGATGATTCCTAACAAGGATGAAACAGCTGTGCAGTAAGTCCTTCACGATAAACGAACCATAGAAGCACACTGCACAGCTGTTTCATCCTTGTTAGGAATCATCAGCAGTTCATATCCACCGAGCCCGAACTGGGACGCGAACCCCGGGGCCAAACAAACGATTGAGTCGAACGCCTTAGCCATTACGCTACCGGGCAGGCTGTGAATTTGCTGTGAGCTAGCGGACAGTAACCGTGCAATGAAAAGCTTTTGCGGGTTGAGCGCTCCACAGAAAGAAAGCAAAAATGCAGCTATGAAAATAAATGAGCTGTTTCTCTGCACGAAACCTCCGCAAGTAAGGGAGAACATGAGGCCTGAGTACCATGTAATATTCAATTACTCTCATTATCTCCAGTGTGTTCAAAAACATTCAGTTTCATTCACACGTTCAAGACTGCAAGTTCCGATGAGCCCAGGCTGCGGCTTTCAAAGGTTGTACGCTGTATTTTAGGGTAAGGAGGACTCACTGGAATGGAAAAATAGGAAAATTGAGGATAAACCATCGTCACTAATTGGAGACTAGCAGGCCCCAATCCTGTTTTGGAATGACGAAAAGAGGAGACGTCCACTTTATTTAGTCCAGGAAGTTTCTAGTCAATTCTATCTCTTGATCGTTATCGCTCGTTCCCATGAATCATAATAAGAAAAAATAAGTCGACAAGATACATGACGTTCGTTCACTAACCGAAATCAGTTCTTATTTCGGTGCCCTATGAAAAATACTCGCTAACTGTTCAGTTTATCAACTGGCATAGTCAGTGCGATATCATAACAGCTCCCTTGACCTTTGACTAGAATAATAGGCATGACAAGTCAGTATTCACTACTCTCATAATCCCCATATCCCAAAAAGGAACCCAATCAATTCCACCCAGTTAGGTCTATGTCCATCGGGCTAGAATATTCGAAAAGCTTATCTTTCCCGCAGTAAAACACTTCTTAATTTTTCTTATTTAAGGCATTCTGATTAGCAAGGTAAGCGCTTCACCTCGGACACGATTGCCCAGTCATTCAGTTCAACGGTATGTTCATGAACGGGACTCCTAAAACGTTCCCGATTGTGTTTCCTAGACCATTACAACCTGTTTAACTGCGGTCACCGATCGGAACTTCTCTACTGGCTGCCAGAAAATGGTTTAACTAAACCATTCTTATAAAGTGTAAGAGCCAATATGATTGGTAAAATTCCATTTATTGCGCCAAATAATAAATCATCTGACTCCACCTCTATTAATCCTGCACTAATTCATGCAGCTATTCTTCCCAATTCCTTTTGCCCTCTCGCCTTGTCATTTGATTCGTTGTTTACCCCGAGGTCGCAGATGCTCGAATAATTTAGTGTATAGATGATGTCCCTATTACTTCGAAGACTAATATTAGCCTCCGACTTTCTGAACGTCCTAATCCGTCATCTCCCGTTGCACAATAATTTGTTTGCTAAGGGTAAATGCTCACCACTTTCCATTAGTAAGCAGATAACCAGTGAAGTATCTCGGAGTCGTTATTTCACAAGATCTCACGAGGTCCAACACGTCAATATTTTCACGAGACACGACGACAACGGGTTCTTGCCCTGCACCTTAGAACTTTTAATGTGTTTAAAAATCGAACTGAAGATTTTGCATATTTCTGTCTAATCTAACATTTGCTTTATCTTCCCCTTGAAATATTTCCTGAACTTTTTGGAGATGTTATCACGACCAAGCGGTTTTCCACGTTTTGCAAGCATCGTACTTGTCCGGACATGTTAAATGAAGCTACCCATCCATTTAATGTGCACTTCACAAAATGCACCTCAACTTCATCCACCTGATGTGGATTCAGTCCTCGATTAGCACGAACAACCGTCTCCAGATTATCTACGGTTCACTATCATGCTAAACCCCTTAACAATCGATCAATGATCACTGGTGACCTTAAAAACCGACTGCTTTCAGGTCGAAAATAATTAATAAACATTTTTATCTCAGTTTCATTCATCAGCGTCATCATCGTTCAGCAATAAACAGCAGAGCAAAAACCACTGGCCACTAGCTTTTCACCAGGGTTATATTTTTCTATAAAAAGAGTGAATATCCAAGGCGAACAGTTGGCGGAACAACACAGGCGGGAAAAGATAAAAATGCTGCAGTAGTCAACGCACGGAATACAGTCTAACTGTATAAATGTGGTCTTTCAATCATTCTCATTCGATAGAAAATGACAACATGATCGCCACTGTTCACGGTTCACTGCCATATCCTTCAGTGTCTCCAGCCAGCCAGTTGATGGACCTTTTGAACCGCAACTAAGAAGAGGCGAAGCACCTAATTTACCTAAGTTCGCTGTATATTTTCTCATTCCACGTTGCTACATCATTTGCTGACCTAACCTCGGCTTCTTCCATTCCTTGCGAGGGACGTGAAACAGGGCACGGTATGTTGGACGAGTTTTCGTTATACGCAACATGTGACCCAACTGGGAGCTATTACTAAATTCCTCCCCTCAACATTACTCAAGTGATCATTCCATCCAATACTGGAGATACTACGTAGACATCGACCATCGGACACCTCCAAGCGACGAACATCTCCCACACGCATACTCCATGTCTCGCAACCATACAACAGAACTGAGTGCACTGCGGCACGGTGCACACGACCTTTCAACTTCATTGAAATAGGAGGCCGACACCAGAAGTGCGTTAGTCTGGCGTAAGCTGCCCGAGCTTTGGATATACGTGAGGTCACCTTTACTGCCGAGCTGCCATCGATCGACACGCAGCTGCTAAGGCAATTGGAACAGTCTACGGTCGTTGGTTCGGGACTGTCGTCTAGTTTTATTATCACTAATTAATTAAATCCTAATAGCACTGTAATTTACGGTTCCATTAGCAGTATACCAATGAGTTCCGCGCTCACAATCTATCCGTGGGAATGAATGAGGCGGCATTTTGATTTCGTATGAATTTAGAGTGGACAGTGTTCCAGTTGTGGAGTCATCACAAATAAAGCACGTAATCCGTTGTAAAAGATTCACATCCAATATTCTCTCAGATGAGCAACGTTCTACACGGTAAATTTCCTAGTGCTTTATCTACTTCCTCCTCATGTTCAAGGTTCAAATCCCTGTCTACTCGTATTTCTACCTATATCAAAGCTGTTTTACCATGGTTTTGGTGCCGTGACAATTGAAATACAATTGTCTTAAACGTATCAGAAGGCATTTTCAGTTGAAAGTTTTGCATTATTCACCAGATTTTAAACAGATTTCATCAGTCCTACCCATTGATGTAGTATAAAAACTGGAAATCCTCACTTCACGTGACTAAGACCTTTGTTGACTTAACAAGACCGTCGGAAGAGCATTTTCATAGCAGTACTCACGTATGACACTGGCCACGTAAGAGCGGGCTTTTATTATTGGCTGATCGAATTCGTGATTCAAATCGCGGTATTCACAACCGACTCAGAAGCCCAATAGCCACGTACCAATGGCCCATCTCCGATAGGAAAATCCAACAGCGTGCATTCACTGTACCCGAACAAGGGATCAAATCCTGGAAGAGGGAATGTGAGCGGAAAGTCTTGGCCATTAGGCTGATATTGACGGTGCTCATCACTCGCAATGAAGTGAATGATATAGTACCTGTTCGTCACCGATTTTTGCATGGTCAAAAACTGGTGTCACTAGTGTTTCCTTCCCTTGTGGATACTTCCCTGTAGGGAGCCTGGATACAATACATGCTTTACGAGTGAGCGCTCCGTCCTAATCAGCCCAAGATGAAAACGTGACTGATTAAAGATTATCCCGTACACTGATTCACGTTGTTAGTCTTATGGAGTTGACACTAACTTAAAATAAATTAGGACCAGATTCATTGACCTTGGGTCCTACAAGCGGAACCTCCACATTGTTTCCGGTTTCGCTATAGAGTCATTTGCTTCATTCCATCCTTGGTACCAGACAATGAAGTTTTTTGTAAAACTCAGTTTGCTAAACTTAGTTGGTTGAAGTCTATCAAGGCCTGATTGCGTTATTTCACATTGTCAAGTTTCCTGATTTCCAGAGACCATCATCTCGGTCCACAAAGACTTAGATACATGCAAAAGAAAACTTTGCGCATTCACTAGCTTCCAACTTAGGTGCATCACGACTACGAAAGCAATCCTTAGTTGTCTTCAAACCCCATTAAAATTACGCCCCTATCAGCGTACTTTTCAATCTCCCTGTTTACCTCTCCTGTTTATCAGTACGGAACTAGCCAATTTAATTTATATCTTTAAAACGTTCGCTGCTTATGCTTTGACCACTAAACCACTCTGAATTTCATACCGTTCTGTGATAGTATTTTCAAAAATTCCAAACTTATTTCCCGGTGTTCTTGGAAAGTTCACAACACAAATTCTAAGGTAGAGGACATCTGTTAAGCGGCTTGTGAATATTTCAGCCTACACTTTTGTAACGAAGATAGAGGGAAAGTCATTGTGGTGAATTTATCGTCAATAGTGCACAATGGGAAAAAAGGAACTACCGAGGGAAAGGAAAGCACGCTATTTCGACGTTAGCTTTGCTTTCAGGAGTCATCAGGTCGAACTACTACCGTCGACATGTTGCATAATCAGTCTACTTGAAAGTAATTCGAAGCTGAAAGTCTGTGGTCCATCCCGGGGCCTAATTGGCCTGAGCGAAATTTCAGTAAAATGATTAGGTCATTTTCACGACTCTTCCTGACAGTAAATTGGGCATCTGTGTGTGTATGTGTGTGTGTGTGTGTGTGGGTGTGTGAAGGAATCATCTCAATGGGACGAGACTTTTGGTTCCTCTAAGTAGTGTTGTCTCGGGCCGTGGGTTCACAATGTCCATTCCAGACCAGCTTCGTCTGATGACCAACCATCGTCCTCTGGTGAGCGGGTTTTGTTGTAAGCACTCGGTGGTTTGATACAAAGACATTCGCGTCACTGGTTACAGAAATTTTCCAGACTTTGACTTGATGAGACCACCAATACCGTCGAGAAGTGGCATGGTTTATTTAATGTTGCCCCGGACAGCACAGGGCTTGGTTTAGCTGTGCAAGCACAAGGTGGTGTCATCGAAAAATTCTACCCTGTCTACGGGTTTCCAATATTTCAGGACGACTCCTTAGTCGGACTACGTTACCCTCGCTTTCTTTTTTATTTTGATCCAAACCAACTTATCCGGTTCTTGTGTTACCAATCCTCTGCTTTTAGTGGACTGAAAAAAGTCACAAACAGAATATCACTTTGTCTGTTCCTGGCTATGACCGAATCCTTTGGGTCGCTCGACTGAGCTATTTTTCTGTAATGTGCGATTTCTGTTTGTGGAAGCACCGGTGTGGACGAAAGTGTGGACGCGCAAGGTTGCCAATGTAAATCTCTGCGGATTTTACTGTTGCCTGAGCCAGCCAAGCAGTTGATACCAACAAATGGTTTCTACGTTCTACTGAAATAATCCCACAAAGAAACGGTAGTTTTATGGAGGCCATTGTAACTTGCAATTGCACTTAGAATAAATGTTTTTAAAATTTTCTTCAGGTTGCATTTGACCAAAAACTCCTGGCATATCAAAAAAGACAATCCTTTAGTTCTGCAACAAAGGACATCACAGAACAAAGGAAATCTCAGCTTCTGTCAATTTCTTGGAGAACGGACATTTTCTAATCATCAAGAATGCCGTACCGAATTAATTCGCTTGGCTTCATATTTCTCGCATGTTACTTCCAATATAGTTGCCGGTGGAACTAGCTGTTGTCGTGTTGCAGTTGGTCCCATCATCAGCCTTAGAGCAGACTTTTCACCAATTGCCTGTATGGTTGGAGTGTACACATATATATATCTATATGTATATAGAGGTAGTACGTAGTATCTGGGTGAGTGAACAAAAATTTGCCTGAGAGCACACGACTGGTTTCGCGGTTATTGTCGCTCGTATATATATATATATATGTAATAATTCACCATGTGATGTCATCACTCAACTCACCATAAAGAAACCATGGAAGCACTGCACAGCTATTTCATCCTTGTTAGGAATCATCAGCAGTGCATATCCACCGCGCCGCGCCCGAACTGGGACGCGAACCCGGGGCCAAACGAACGATTCTGAGTCGAACGCCTTAGCCATTACGCTACCGGGCAGGCTCCGAATGGTTTGTTGAACTTCACCACATGATGTGGCGCGGTGGATATGCACTGCTGATGATTCCTAACAAGGACGAAACAGCTGTACAGTGCTTCCATGGTTTCTTTATGGTGAGTTGAGTGATGACATCACATGGTGAATTATTTCTTGTAAACATTCAATCTCCTACTACTAAAATATATTTATGTATTATATATATATATATAACGCCCAAATCCAAATCCAGATCACATCCTATCAGTATCACGGAATAATACAAGATAATTAGCGATAAAGAGGAATGAATAAAGAACCAGTGAGCACAGATCACCACATATGGTGATTCTCGCATTCCCCAGCTCCACGGCATCGGCGATCCATCGGAATCCACTGTCACACTGTATAATGGAGCATAACTGACTAACCCAATCTCACGATTCCTGGACCTTTGACAAGCAAGCCGACCTAATCGAAGCGAGGGTTTGCTTGCACAATCAAGACCCACTACAGAAGCTGACACGTATCACCCCAGCAATCAGATGCAAGGTGATCTGATTACACCAAACGGAATAGTGAATGAAAATAGTCAAAATAATTAGTTTGCTCTTGCATTCGTGAAACTGCCCACTAGCTTTCAGTATCCAAAATAAAAAAACCCTTGTCAGTGAATTTTCAGCCCTATTTGAATTAGCGTCAAACAAGAAAATTAAACTCCAAACAGCCCACATTCCGTTGGGATTCGGTGCACCATTTTGAAAAAGAAAACGGGTCCAAAAATGGCATTCAGCCCTCGTTCCTAAGGCTAGATCAACCCAACTGACAATCAATTATCAACAAATCACAGTTGTGATTCTTCTGTGGACTCTTCGACAAAGAGCTTCCATGCAGACTCCTGTTGCTACAGATTCGATTCTGGTGAGAAATATATATATAATAAATATGAAATGCGAAATGCGCGGCCCAGATAAGTGACTGTGTAACTTAGTATGAATTTTTTCAATAGCTGAAATTTAAGCAAAGAACTGTGCCTTATTCCAGTCTAGATCAGGAATGTTTAAATATAGCTATAGGCCACCAAATGATGTTCAGGTAGAGAACAACGACGGGGATCTTGTGATGTATTATTTTTTAACGCACATTACATTCCAAGACCAAATCTGCAATAGCAGTGCCTGAAATTGTATATAATGGACTGCCGAATACGGACCATAAGAACGACTTAGAAGACTGACTTTTTATACAAAAAACTGCGGCTTTTCCTGGTTAAGTACATGTTTACCAGTGTTTTTCCCCACTTTCCTCTACCGTTCTGCTGTCACTTTTGCTGGTCTATTGAAGCAAATCTTCAAAAACCTTTCATCGTGGTCTATCGATTGTGAGTGACGTATTTTTCACACCAAAGAAAGAATTCTACACCGAACCGTGTGACATAGATCCATCCACGTGTGAAAAATGAACACAAAATTCTTTTCAATCCTCCCCATTCTCCACGCAGCCATCTTTCTAAATGCTGTTCTCATGCCAGGAGACGTTCCACCTTCCTCGCCATAAACTCTCGTATAAATTTCCAAAGGACCTTCACTGTGCCCCCCTCCTACCTAGACCGAATTCTCACCAACCGTGAGCAGGTAGTGACTGATTTCCTGCACAATCTCTAGTGACTCCACTTACTTCTCTCTTTTGATTGATTTCACTGTTTGTATTTTGACAGGGTGAAAAATGCGTCCTTTTTGACTAAAAAGCAAACACCTGTGTACGCAAAAGCGTATGCAAAATACAAATACAAATACATGGGACGATAGAGGTTCGATCGCCAATGCAACTGGAACTGGGCCCATTTCTTCCACGATAGTAGATGCCATTTCATTAAAACACGAGATTCCAGAATCCTCGATACAATTCCACAATGCTTCTTAGGAAAGAACCTTTCTGGACAGCAAACGTAAATGAGTATAGAAAGACGTGGTGACTTAAAGACGAATACATTACCTGGAGAAAAACCATTGAAAAATGCAAACAGAAAAATAAGCCGACCAGAGATGTATCATCGTATACTATTGAAGTAGGTGAAAAATGGGTGACAGAAATTTTGGACGTTTGCTTTCGAGCAAAACAGACTAGGTTAGCGCAATTTGCCCCGTGAGAAGATCAGTGGTAGATCAAAATAAACGGACACAGGAGAGTAAAATAAAGGTAATCATTTTGAAATACTCTTTTCGGAATGAACGTTCCACAGCCTGATTGCAGGAATCACTGAGACACGAGGAATCATTATTTCGTTCCTCCCGGTTAGAAGGAAGATTCCACCAGTCGTTCGATCCCGACAGTTTAGATTCCCTCGTGTCTGTCTTCGTTTGTTCTAAATCCACCGGCTGAAGGGAACATAGAAGGGAAGGTAAAATTTCGTAAGACTTCGCAAAATACACATTTTCCTTTTATTTCGAGTCGGTGCTTTACTTTTAACAACAGTGTCCTTATCACGACCGAACTCCAGTCACGAATAACATCTTGTTAGCCGAAATCGTTCCCCACAAGTTGCCGAATTACAGAACATTGCATTGATGTCCCCTAACCAGCTCAAGGGATTTACGATGAAGGTCTGCCTAGGTGTTTTACAAGGACGGTGAGAAGACAGGCGACCAATCCCGGACTAGTTGCATGCGACCAACTGTCCAATGAGATGCACCAAAGAGGGGCGAGATTTGCCGTACCTTTTTATTGTCAAAACAGGATTTCAGTACTGATTCTTAATTCATTCTTGAAATAGCATGGAACAGTCAGTATACAAGTGCGCAAAAAGCAGAGGCTGACAAAATCAGCAACGCGAGCATTACTCAAGCAGTTAACAAAAAGAATGACTAAACATGCACTACTCGATGAGAAAGAATTGTCACCGAGTTTGGTTTAACCTGAATTTTCACGATAGTCTACGTCGCTAGAAGAACACGTCCTCAAATCCGAATTCGGTGAAAGATCCAACCAAATAGCCAATCAAAAACTCATTCGGACTAAGTCTGAGTTATATACATATCTGGCGCGAGATTCTCCTGTAATGACATTTTTAGTTACCAGTTTGATTCGTTCCATGTAAGAGGTGATAAATTCTGCTACTTGCCTGTCGTATCAGTTGAATAAGCTACGGGAGACTGGCCAGATATTACGGTGTTCGGTATTTCGATTGACGCTGTAATAAGTACAACTGGATCGATATCTTAGTTTGTTACCTACCATAGTTATCAGCTGAACAGTAGCCCGTATCCCGGAGACTCCTTATTTCGGATACTAGCTAGCCAAGATGTCTTGGTTCATTTAAAAATGATCTAACCGCAATGACAGTTACTGGTATATCCTCAGCCAGAAATACACAATTCCAGTGCGAACGATCTGCCACTTTAATGACCAAACCAGTTCCGGTTCACAAAATGTTGTTGACAATACACGGGTGCAATTTCTGGTCTCCCGTTGTCGCCACCGAGCATTGTTTTTCTGGTGAACAGCAAGACTTTTAAACTAAGCAATTCGTGGTCGCCAATCAAACGAATTTTGTATCGATTCCGTCAGCATGTAGACAACTATCGTTGCTGCAAATGGATCTAAAATTTCGAATGAACAATACCTGTCTATGAAGCTATTTTGGCTCATACTCTTTGCATTAAGTGGAAAGACTGAGACGTGTAACCAAGCGCGAAAGCTCTCTATTGAATTGTGGAACTTTAAACAGTTCGGCTGCTAACTTACCACTTTCATGGCCTTATTGATCCACTGATTTTGTCCATAACCGTAACATACTTGTGGCAAAAATGGGCAGTACTTCCACCATTACAACCAGTTGCATGCGAATTATTGTATTCTGTTGCGTTATATTGCATTAAACTGATAAACAGAACGTTATTTGACGATCAGAAAAGTGAACAGCTCTTTGCTGAAGACTTCGTTAGGTGATCACGAATGTGACTGCTTGTTTTCCTTTCAGTCAATTATCCATTGCCAAACAACATAACGACAGTACTAGATAGCTGAATAGCTAAGTGTTTCCGCAATCGCACGATCTACTTCGTGATTATTGTCACCTACCGGATATGCTTAGTTAGTACTCTTCCGTGGGTTTATCTCCACATTTAAGTACCAGTGTCAGTTTGACATTAGGAGATTGAACGGAGCAAAACACCGATTAATAACCGCTCATCGTGGTTTGGACACTTCTAACACCCCTCCCCTTAACAGCATCGGTTCGTTTGATAACATTGAGTAGGATGTGGATGAATAAACAGCAACTCCTGTAAACACAGGGCTATCTCCATGATTATTACAATCCATCAGGTATGAATACACCGGATTTATCTGTCCGCTCATCGCCTTGCATTACGGATCCTGTCGTTTTTATGCCCGTTAGTAACTGGTCCAAAAAGAGCACTAAACAATCCCACTTATGACCCGTAATATATAATCTAAAGATATCCGTCACTAAATCCAGCGAGACTGGTCAGTTTTTTGTGTTGTACCACCGGTGAGACCCGTTTAATAGAATAAAAATAACCATTTTTCTTTTGGCTGGTCAACACAGGTTTCATTCGTTTGTCGTAATCCCTTGATGTACACATATTAATTCAAGTGGACACTCAATAGTTTGTCAGTTCTTGTCTGTCCCGGACCACCGATCTTCAGTAGCCCCGTCTCTCACAGTCCCACGGCTGCTCGTGGAACGTCATGAAAGTCAGACAGTTTTCCAATTTGCCGTGGAACAAAGACGATCTGTCCTACCGACTTCGCTGTTAAGTTCACCATTAGTTTGCCTGTCATCTTCCTGAGCCTGGAGGGGCTTGCCAGTCTGTCTATACTTTTGGAAATTGGGCAAAGGCCATATTCTCTATTAATTCCTACAAGCTGTCCTAAACAAGAATGGTGTGTTCGCACTTCTTATTTTCCAACAAGGCTCGGGTGTCCATAATCGAAACGAAGTGCTGAAGTACAGAGACGAGCGAAGTGCCGCGTATGTATGGCTGACAAATGGCCATAATCAAGAAACCGGTCACACGTGTACGAGAATTTGGTTTCACCAGCTATTTGCTCCTTGGAGTTTGCACATTTGGACACACGATCAAGTGAGTTGACAAATAGTCATGGATTTTGATTGTAATAGCCGAGTCAAATAAATAGGACACAAAATGTGTCTGATTAGACCCAATCGTTCCTGACAGATAAAGAAAACGAAGAAGAAGGTTGTCATGAAATAATTCATCACGTGATATCATCGCTCAGCTCACCATAAAGAAACCATGGAAGCACTGTACAGCTATTTCATCCTTGTTAGGAATCATGAGCACTGCATATTGACCGCGCTCGAACTGAGACGCGAACCCGGGATGTATCAAGTAATCAAGCTCTGTAGGTTATATCCAAAGCCTTCGTCGTACTTAGGCTACCTGCAGAGAAGTCATCTATCGGTAGGGGTCGATCGCTGTGAGCTAACGGACAGTAACCGTGCAAATCGGTGACGGATAGGTGCAACATGATGTGGTGAAGTTCAACAAACCGTTCGGAGCCTGCCCGGTAGCGTAATGGCTAAGGCGTTCGACTCAGAATCGTTCGTCCTTGTTCGGGTTCGCGTCTCAGTTCGAGCGCGGTCAATATGCAGTGCTCATGATTCCTAACAAGGATGAAACAGCTGTACAGTGCTTCCATGGTTTCTTTATGGTCAGTTGAGTGATGATATCACATGGTGAATTACTTCATGAATACATTCAATCTCCTACTACTAAGAAAATAAATTAGCTTCTCATACCTATTTCGTTCCCACCATACTTATTCGAGGTAGTACCTCACGAGTTCCCGTAACAGCAACTGTTAATGTGAATATTGGCTTCAAGTGAAATATACATCCTTGTGTATATGATGTTCACCATAAACTGTTTACCAGAAAATGTTGTATTCTTACCTAGATCTAATCCATTACAGTTCATTCAGTTTGTTTTTTGTAAAAGAGACGGTAGATTTGAAACCTACAGTGGAAGAATGAGGGAGGCCACTAGTCACTTGCATTCATTGTAATGTAGTGTTCAAATAATAATCAAAGCGGTGTTTTTTGATCAGGCTCCCACTCGTATTGACTGCACGGACATGCAGTTTGTGTTTCTATCACACTGATCATGGTAACTGGCCTGTATACAGTATAATAAGTATACAGTTTGATATTATATATCCCTCCACAACTGTTTCCTTATTACCATAGCATGTTGCCATGCCTAAAAATAACCATAGGCCAAGGATGAATGGGTGAATGTCAGGCACAAACCGGTTCTCAGAAGCTTGTCCCGCAGTTATTCAGCTTTTAGTTGCGTACTGCTCGTAAGTAGACCTTCTCAGATTGAAAGGTTTGTCCTCACAGGTGCTAATTAGACAACCACAAACAGTTCCATGTGATTCGTCAAGCAGTGTTAACATCCGCATGCCATTGAAACAGTCAGAGAGATTGACGGAAACACTTACCAAGCAGATGTCATTGTTTGTGGGTCCGGATGCCCAGAAGAGGACTGCTTTGCATGTATTCGGAGAGTAGGTGACCGCCGAAACTACAATAGGAGCACGATCGTTTAACTATCGGTTAAACAAGACACTTATTCAAGAGCAGAGTAAGTCTGCCAATGGAGAAATACAAAATACTAAGATTATGACAACAAATTTGATGAGAACGACATTTTAAATGAAAAATAATTAAAAAATAAGTGGGAATATGAGCCCCAGCACCAGGTCCCTGAGAAGTTGTCCATCTGCTTGTCATTCGTGGAAGACACGACGGAAAGAAAAACACTGCTAGTATCTGTGCAACGCGAGGACTGAGGCACCCGTCCAAATCTGGTTGCCTTCTGTTCATCGTAGAGAGCTCTCAAATGACTTAAGATCCTTAAGTACAACCATATATGTCATCTAGCTAAAGCTCCACTACCCAGAAGGAAAAATCACTATCTAAAAGGATTGAAAAGCACTACACACAAAGAACCGAAAACAAACAAAGGAAGACCATAGGAAGGGCCATTCGTGGGCACTAGGTGGACTCAAGGCACAAGGAGAATCACGATTTCAACTCGCGTATTTAATGACTTCTAAAGTACGAAATATCAGTGTGACCACCAAGAACCAAGGGTGGTGGCGCGACTGGCACCCGTCATTCAGCACCCAATCCGCGTATACACCAGAAAATCAAATAGACCCTCCAGTTAGCTCTCAAAATGATCACAGATCTCAAGAATCTCATCCGACCAGAATGAACTTATCAGAATAGAAAAATGTCTGAACCCAGAATATCCATTCAAAATATCTAGACAATCTAGTTGGGTTTGTCACGTCACTAGACATTCCCCGTTGTCACTCCTAACCACGAACTGGCTCTAAATTTCGTTTTCTTTCCTCCCTTACTAAACTTCACATAAACCCCGTCCCCGCATCTTCGTCCCAAGTGCTAAAAGGAAAAACAAATTATCAAGTGAATTACTGGCCCATCCTTGGTGTACAACATTGTTTCTCTCAGAATTCATTGTCCTCGGACCGGTTTTTAGTTACAAATTTTCAGTCCATTTTTCTACCTACAGTGGCTCTGAGCGAATCTTTCTTTGGCTAAAAAGCTAACACATGCTTCTGTAGAAGTCATCCAAATACAAATACAGACGAATATCTGATTTGGGTCCCAACGTTGCGTGTCACCTTGTCATTCTGTGACCTTTATCTGACTACCAATCCCCTTCTGCAACTAATGTACCTTGTCGCTTTGTTACCCAAGGAAGTGAAAAAATGAAACACTAGGGATACGGAGCGAGGAAAACAGAGCTTCTTGATTACTCAGTCCGCTTTTACAACGGATTAATTAAATCAGCACACGATTACGCCATCCGCTCGTTCGCACCTGCGTCGCGCCTGCACTACGTGAATGCTGTTAAATTTCAGACAGCAATAAAGCAACATTGGTTGGACAAGGGCTGTTCCAAAACCTTTTCATAACTGGAATGACGGTGGTAATTGTTTTAAGATCCGCTCATCGCTATCACTAACTAGCGGCTTCAGTCGGCCGCCTTGACTCAAGTTCAATCTCACCACGATTAAATAAGGCAGAACAATGAAAATCGATTCTGTCCGGTCAACACGACGGTTTCCTTCATTTATTATAAGCAAACAATTAATTTATAAATCACTCAGGCTAAAGATCATTTGCCGACCATACAACGGGCTCTTATTGTCTCCTTTTTGGTGTTCAGTCCGAGCAACGTCCTCGTTCGTCTCTGAGCTCGTCACGAAATCAGACCGCTTTTTCCTTCTTCCAGAAATAGGGTAATGGGTTGGTTCTCCCACCCGGCTTCATGGCTTGTAGTCGCTCAGGTATTTGGCCCATGACTCATTCACCTGAGTGCAGTAGGGCTTGTCGCACGGTCCCGTTTACTAGACATGATCCGTTCCACTTTCACATGACTCATAGGACCAAAACAAAGCGCCTTTCCACTTTTGGCCCTGTTCGCAGTCTCGCCTCACAGCTATGCTTGCGTAGTTGACGCGTACCAGAAAGGAACACACCAGTGTCAGGCCTGGTTAATTTTCATCCCAAAATCCAGTGCATTAAGGTAATTTTTAGGAACGTTTATCAGGCATAAGATAAAACCCAGTTGGTAAAACAGGCATTGTTCCTGATGCGCTGGATGTAAATCGCACCGCTGGATTTTGTAGAAAAACGTATCCATCAGCTTTAAATGAAATGTGTAATGACTTAGAAAACTAATGTAGGCTTAATGTATCAAGGTTGAAAACAACTAGTATTTGGAAATGGATCTGAATTAGTTCCACCCTGAAGCGAATCATGGAATAAGGTAGATTTTGCACTGGTAATATCATTCACGACAATTAGTTGACTACTGTGCAAGTTCTTAGTAGTTAGAAATTAACATGCATTTTACCAATGTTCGATCATCATACACACGAAACTACGCGGTACAGAATGCGCATGGATAGAGCCCTACCTACAGAAGACGAGTAAACTGATGACTACGCATTGAAAAGCTTGACTGAGCCACATGACATATACGCATTTCTAGGTTGCTGAAGGTTTACTCCCATTGTGAAAAGACACTAATTTTTTGATAGGTAGTGCGTCTGAGGCATTGGATCTCATTTAGCTAGTTATGCATTAGACCAGGAATGCGTTCATTGTTGGGTGTGTCTATCAAACTGACATATCACGTGGCCATATGACGTTATTAACCCACAGGGTGTAATCAATAAATGTTAAGTGGATTTTTCACTATAGAGACTCCTGGAATGCCTTCGTCATTTCGTTTTATTTTACAATATCCTACCAAATAGCACTATTATTCTCTAGGCGGAAAATGTGCATTTTGAACCAAAGCAACACGTATCAATCCACGATTTTTGGTTACGGAACTATAGCTAGATCAATCCAGACATGTGTTGATGGGGTTATTGAAAAATTGAAAAACCGAATACTTCATGGGGTTTTTTAAAAGATGGATAATTTGACCTCGTTTGTCGAGGAATTGCTTCCACATTCTTCCATCCACTACGAATGCAAGGCATCAAGCAAAATTTGTACAGTTAAGTAATAGACTAAGAGATCCACTCGAGTTTTACGAGATTTGATAATGTATAGAGCATATGGACACATCCATCATCTCCCAGAATCACCGCGACGCGGTTCCAGTAAAGATATCAAAACAGTGCCGAAATGTTGCATTACAATTTCGGCCTCTTTCTCTTGGACCATCCTTGGCTATAATCTACTACACACACTACAAGCAGGCTTACATATATACAGGAAGTCTAGCAAAAACGACGGTGGTTTACTAGTTAACTTCACAACTGTCAAAACTTCATTTTTTATTATGCGCACACTGCTGATGAGACGGTACCAAAGGACTTACTCTTACAATGTTTCTCTTCTGACTTCCTTGTTTAAATTAAGTACGGGGTTCAACTGCATTGAATTCTCAAAGAGCTAACTTGTTCACTTACCAAGAAAGCTTCCTAAGACACACTGAGGAAAACACAGATTGACATGTTAGCTCACCTCTAGCGAGATGCCGAATTTCGGATGTATCGTTGCCGATCCTAGTTCGCTTGACTAACCCTAGTTTCATGCATAAAAAAAACAAAAAGGGGCTAATACTGAGCCTGCTCTAGCTCACTCACTAATGAACGGCCTGTCTGAATGAGGCTGGTGGCTGCTAACACGGCAGCACTTAGCATCCAGAGCGGCGGAACTTGTCCCCAACAGACTTTCGAAATCACTGACCCGGTTGGGCGAAGCAAGTAAAAATCTGTCCAGAAGTACGATATCAGCAGACGAGAAACATTCATTTTCATTAAGTTATTCAGCTTATTGAAACTGAATCCTTATTGCCCAACCGGACTGGAAAACTGTTGTATTCGTGCAACGAAGTGATGATTGCACCAGAAATCTTTCTCTTTGAAGATTAGAGACAGTTAAGTGCCTCACTAGCCAGATGGAATAGCTTCATACCATACTGGCCAACTCGTAAATACCAGAGACTTTATTGGGAAGTTATTAGTTACATCCGCTGCCTAGATCGAAATTCTAAGTCTCGAACCGGGTATGGTTCGTGTTGACACAGTTCTCCATGAATACTACCACGCGGGAAATAAGCTTGTTTCGAATGATTCATAATCATGCCTTTACTTTGCAATAAGTAAGACAAACATCAGTCAGGATAAGGAAAAGTGGCTGACCAAATAGAATGTTTCGAAAGTGAAAAAATTGTAAAGATGATCCAGGTCGAATTCGGGATCAGTATGATTGGTGTCATTAGTTTAATCGTTCTTAACTGGGAGGAGGGACGGTTGGCCTGTGGTGCTTTGGTCGTTGAACGAACTGTTCCTCAGCCCATAACAGGGAGTATATAATCGAGCGATCACAGATTCCGCAGTTGACAGGATCCGACACTTCAGCATATAATTAGAACTCTGGAATTCTAGTAGAACCTTTCGATCGCATTCAGTAATTGGCTCGATTCAAGAAGATGCGAAAAATATAACACTGGCACTTTTTTGGCTACCCCAAGGTTAAACCAAGTCAGGGCAAGCTGACGTACTAAGTCAAATAAAGTCCTAGATGTGTGGACTTAATGCTCAGTCCTCTGGACGCAGGGGAGCTAGTAGGAACAGAAAGAAGCGGTGGAGTCTGCTACTTTGTACTTCTATCGTAAGCAAAAGACTGATTTAGATGTGAGATAAACCTGAACCATCGCAACACGGAAGGTCTTATCACTTGCGCCTCATAGGGGGCGATATGTGATGTTTGATAAGATACTTCCTTTAAACAGCGGTATGACATGGTTGGACTTACTATGAAAGCTTATATTCGGAGTCTTTTCCCCGTCACGTCTTAGCGACGAAACTTTCGGGTTGCCATCTGTTGAGAAAACGCTTTCTTTTCTACTGTAATGCAAATGATACTCAAAAATATGTCTTCATTGTCCTGACTTCGATTGTTATAAAAATTCAAAGCTACATACTCAAATTCTGATTAATTGGGTACTGCTTTTTCCCGGTTAACCTCGACAGTTTGTTTTAGAGCTGGAGATTCTGCAGAGAACCGTATACAAAATCTTCTAAAGAAGAATGTGGTTATTGCAATAATAGGTTCCAGTCCAATCGAACCACAGAAGCATATCGAATACAGTGAGCTTCACGAATTCTCCACTGCTGACTGCCGGGAAGCTGAAATCGAAATCGAGCCGGCCGGTGTAGCAGTCCAGTATATTATCAAATTGTTTTCTAGTCAATTTAGTGACAGAATGTGGGTGAGAAATGACAAAGTCATCTTAAGCAGACAGACCGTGTGTTAAATGCTGTTCCAGGGGTCGTAAACATCGACCTGCATATGCTGTAGCTCATCTTATTCTTTGTAAATCCAATAAATTACATGCTTCTATTTGGCATTTCTTTTCGTCTTCTAACTTGTTAGTCTACAAATTAGCTGCAGTAGACTTCGGTCCACGTTAAACCGTAGGTGTTGCTCAGCAGTGCTAGCACAGAATGGGATGTCACTAATCGATTTTATTGGCCGTCACATAGAACAACAGTTAGTCGATTGGATTACGGTGAAATTCTGTTCACGAGAACGCTTTGTAGCGTACAGCATCTAGCCCAACTAGTCATCTTTGATGTTGGCTAATACGCGCATGAGACCCCTTGCTGATTTTGATTTCGCTGCTTTTGCACACTGCGATTCCCCCTGTGGTGACTAGTGTGTTTCTCTTAGACAGACTGGGGTGCTCTTATCCTGCAATATTAAAGCTGTTGGCATTTTATGCGACTCTCCAGATGGATTCCCAATTCTTTTTTTCATCGATGTCCGCGACTGAGTTGGGTTTAACCAAGAGATTCTTGTAGCTAACGCATCAGCAAATCTACAATCAGCGGCATGGTCAATATTAAACATGAAGTCACGAGTTTTGACTTGTGTCCAAACGAAACTATCTCACTTTGCATCCAAGTGAACGTAGGAGACAAAACTTAGTTACTATAGGATCGCGCTGTTGAAGTCAATAGGCTGGGCCGCATTTCTAATGTCCTTCATATTTTTACATATTTCCAGATGTCAACTATTTTGTTTCGTATATGTATGTGTATGTGTATACGCATATGTATGTTCATTTGCATATGTATACGCGTGCGTATATCTATAAAAAGTCACCATCGATAATATGGAACATTTGGGTACCACCAGCCCTATCTGCAGACATCAGTAATATCGAAATATATTGCTTTAAATTACTGATCAAAGTCGATGTTTGTCCTTCTCTTACGAACTGAGTCGATGAAACATGCGTAGGGCTGATTGGTAAAACGCAGCTCCGCACTCTTGATCTGGCTTCAGCCGTGTCCAGCTATCCAGCAAATAGTTCAGTCTTTCTAGTCATGTGTATAGATTAACTGGCCGACTGAGATCTGTGGGTCAGGACCGTTAGTGACCGCGATCAACCGACGAGGGTTTGGCTGACTCATCCTGAGTGACCCATCGACAATTTTTTCCTCCTATCAGTTGCTGAGTGCAATTGTCGTTAATCTAGACTTGATTTTGTTTCGTTTTACGCTACCAATACTGAACTGCCATGCGAAAAATTGTATTATTAACAGGCAAATACAAAGTGAAAATTGTAACAAATGAGGGGAAAATTAGAAATTGAAAAGCAACTTGCTGATTGACCAAATGACTTTGTACCTATACTCATCTTGAGCTTACTGCTCGTTAAGTGTCAAATGAGCAAACCCTTCGATCGTTTCGTAATTTACCTCTGATTACTTTGGTACTGAGAAGTAAACGAAAAGTCGCGAAAGGACAACGAAGGATCGTATTCAGGTAAAAAGTTTTGGATCAATTCAGAGAACGTGTTTCGACCCAAATTGGCAGAGATTTTGCGGAACCATTTTGACCAATTATATTACAGGAATCCAACGGTTTTCAAAACATGGAGACAATTTCGTTCAATCTTTTTCCAATGAACGCATAAATCTCATTTAAAAAAAACAACCTGGGATTGCATTCCAACACGATCCGCGTAACTCATCAGGTCGCCTAATAGCTGCTACCAAACAAAGTTGGATTTCCCTATTGGAAGTTGGCTAGTGAACTTTGGGACTCTCAAAGTCGTTTGCATTTCCAATGCTGAAGGAATATTTTCTGCGTTCTTCAATGCGATTACTCAGTGACAGTTGGCAGTGATCAGAAGGGATCATCCATAGTAGAGATGGGATCCATAAACAGTTTGAATTAGTAAGCATGAGGAGCTTTGATGATAAAGAATTCCGATTTACTAAAGGGATTGGCAACAAAGGTATGTCACGTCGGATAATGGAGGTTAGCGTGCATTTCTTCATGAAGTTGGCATGGGTATGATGTTCGAACCAAAATGCATTAGGATTGTCAGAAGAATATGAAATAACAGCAATGGAGAGGGACCTAGAGAGATTCTGCCACACTGTCCACCTAGTTGGGAGATTTATCTGGAGAGGTAATATGGAAGCTACTCATAATATTTAACTAAAGACCAAGCTATAGATCCTGGTTAGAACATTTCGAATAATTAAGGAACAGTGGTGTATCACAGCGGGCAAAGGGGCACGCCGCAGTCGGCGAATGTCGTTTCACATTGGTGCTTGCATAGGTATTACGTTCACACTGAGATCAGTGAAACAATAAAGCCTTACAGCATGTTAAACGTTGATAAAGAGTAAGAATGCACACGAAACAGGTGATTTCGACTCGTTTGGAAATGACAGAATGGTTTACTTGTTCCTTGCAGAACCAGAGAAAGGTCGTGAGCGGGAAGAACCTCGGCCTGTGTAGTTCGCATGTTTCGTGAAGATCTTAGACGGTCGTTGGTGCCGAGAAAGCTGAAGACGAGAAGTTTTGCATTAAAGTGAGTGATTAGCACTTGGATATCTGGACATTTCGGGTGATAACTGTGTGAATACTACAAACCGGTCAATTTTTTCGTTTGTCAGCCTTCTGTTGGCCTCGATTCTTGTCTTGAACATGATGCAATTTTTCGTTTCACTAGTAAACGAAAAGGATGTTCTGTATGACATTTCGTTATCTGATCTCTTTTCGATCAATTATTGCAGTGCAAATTTAAATCAGAGTACCACCAATGGGTTTTATCGGAACCAGAGCGCGATAAGTCGGTCTTTCAGGAGATCACCGCAACCTAATTGGTGATGCTGTTAATTTTTCACTTCCATTATTTTTCACCTCGGATACTCAGTAGCCGTTGTGAGGGTGATCAATGGGGAACATTCATGATGGATGCGCGCTTCGTAAGCAATACGGATCACTTTGCATCTCCGGTCAATATTTTAGACTATTGCAAGTACCAAAGGTGTTGGCATTTGGTTAGACTACCATATTTTCAGAGCCAGGATCTGCTTGTCGCTAGAATATGTAGCAAGTTTCTGCTCGAACACGATGGAATACACTAGGTTCTCCTCTAGGTGGGAGACAGGTTATGGCATTCCAGAGTTCCTCCTGGCAAGTGATAATAATGAAATGGGTTGACATCAGAGATCCTTTGAAACTGGGATTGGACTTTTGAAATGACTTTATATGCACCCTTCAGGTTTCGTTTTTAATTGCTTAACAGATGCAACGTTTCGGTCGTCAGAATCATTTCGATGGAACTTGTCACTGATAGCGTTAACTCATTGCCATTATGGGGTAAGGCTGTTGGAAAGAAACTTGGACTGCTGGCTCCCTGAATTTAAAGGAAACTTCTGGATGACGACATCAGTTTATCCGTAACCCTGATTTCATGTCAGATTTAACTAGTAATTCATGCCACTGAGCAAGAATTCAGACTGGCAATGGAATCGAAAGGTCATGAATTGGGTGGGCTATTGTTGATTTACCTACCGATAGGTATTTAAGTAGTGCAGTAAGGAGCACAACTTTTGAATCAGCATCCTGCTCAACGCCTGATGCAAACCCATCTTAGAAAATAGGCAAGAGAATATATCAATGCGAAATCACGAACTCAGAAATCCATCCTTTGTTAGTAGAATAAATCTTGGATTGAGTTAGAGGATTCTCTACAAAAATATCCTACAACAGCTGCCAATGAAATTAGCCAGCGTACCTGTTGTACTGTTCTGACTGAGTAGGAAATCAGTATAGCAAATATTTGTGATTAGCATTCCCTTCGATTTGGCCTAGAAATTACCATGCTTTTCTAGCATGGAATCAGTTTGTTCACACTGAGCAAGATGCAAACATTTGGAGATCTCTCCTGCAGGAAAATTTGGCATGTGAAAAGTGGCCAGATGAACTTCGTCGTTCTGCGTCCTAAAACAGTGCAATAAAATTATTACAACCCAACGACTGAAACTGACGTAGGCTATTCCTTTGTTTGCATGCTTTCCTAAAGTGAGCTCACACTTTTGGTGGGCTGAATTGCAAAAGATGAGTAGAATCGATGAAATGCATACGGTGATGCAGTATTTGTACTGCCCACATCATTTGCTGGACTATTGCGCTTTAGCGTTTCAACTATTCGCAACAATCGACCCCCAGATGATGATCCGAAAGCTGACCGCATGATTCCTCTACTTTTCGTTTTCTTTGGCCGGGGGGGACTAATGGAAGGAGAATAAAAAGATCTACTCCCCGATTTACTCGGTCCACCCCGGAGAAATGACACAGACGAAGCTCATCTGAAGTGGTTACATGTGCTGCATGTGCAAATAGCCAAGGGATTGCAAAACAGAAGCTGGTTCGTCGAGAGGAATAAGATTCTCGGATAACTTCCACAGAATTAGGTTCCACCTGCATGCGATTTACGGCCGAGACTGGTCATTTGATTGGTAGTGAGAACGTTGAGTTCACGAAATATTAAGAATCACATAATTTGAATGATCTAACACTTGCACAAAAGACTCGGAGGATTTTGCTTTGCCGTATCGACTCCCATTTCATTTTCGAAAGCCTTGGAAGCTCATATCGTAAAGCTGTTCAATTCTTGCCACAGCGGTGAACTGATCCCATGTTCTTCTCCGACGGATAATCCGGTAGCTAAGATCTACAATTCCACTTTCGAGTCTTTTGTTGCAACTTCTCGCACTAAAAGGAGATCTTCCTTCAGAGGAATCTACTGCAAGTCTCCGTGACATTTGTGACTGTGCGAAATCAGAGCTGGACGTGAGTTAAATATCATACAATATTGGGTCCAATAGACTACTCAAAGCCAGTCCGAGTAACCTTTTTCGATTTAGGCATTCATCCAATATTCGTACCTAAATTCGGATTGGATGTGCACGCATTCATAACAGGTTCGACCATGGATGAAACTGCTGTATATCCAAAGGTCCTTCTGTGGTTAGCCGGAGAATGATGGGATCTAATGAGCCATTTTTATGCGACGGAAATATCCTACTCATAACGTTGAAACCACGCTCTGTTGAACGCTGAAAAGGGCGGTTTAGAATTAGAATAATTCACAAAGAAGAGAAACTGATTGTCATGGCGATAAATAAGACCTGGGCAGATTTCATGGAATTTACGTTCTTTATCAATGTTAACCTCAAAATATACTGTGACCAACGAACTGCGAATAACAGATAACCGACAACCGAAAACGGTGTGGAAAGCAAAATCAAATCAGGCAACAATCAGTTGCCTGCTATCTACGACAGGAAATTACAAACCAAGCTGCTTCTGTCCGTGGCTTACTCAACAGAAAAGAAAACAAAAACAACCAGTTAATCAGATCCAAGCGTTCACCATCCATACTAAACCAAAAAGCAATCGCGCTTGTCCTCACAAGTCCCCATGAAACCTTGAAACGTCGTTTATCACATCGGTCCAACGATATGAGAGCAAACACGCAGACTAGTTACACGAGCGTCTACTCAACACAGCAACCACCATCGGTGTAGACCAATTGAAACTAAGTTTCCTCTGTTGTAACCCAGTGTGAACCACCAAGTAAACTATCAACTTGACCATCATTAGGTGTAGGAATGAATTCAGCAATTGAGCAGTTGCAACTCAACTCAAAGTGATCACTGGAAAATTTACATTTACGTTACAAATGTGGTGAACCGTTCGCAATTATGGGTAAAGCTCCAGATTATCACAAATCTGGACGCAAAAAAGAGTTTGGTTGGATGGACATGACTGCCAGCCGAAAAGTTGGCACTGGTGTTTCAAAGAATTTCAATATTGCTGTGGTGCTCAGCTCAGATTGGAAATTTTCAAAGTTTTGTAACCGATAAGCTTGGCGTTTAGATCGCAAACATTTCATCACCAACCCAAACTGATATCATCAGTGCGTAGGCAATGACCTCGCTGTTCGATTGCCTTTAAAACAACTCTTCCCCAGATTTGACCATAACCCCAGACTAAGTCCGCCTTGAAGACTGCTATAGCTTCGATCTTGAACTATCAATGTTACTAATTTTGGCAGGGTTACCAATTTTAGCAGCTTTATCAATTGTGACATTTCTAGTAAATCCAGCAATGTAGTCGTGAGACGTCCTGTAACTGGGATTGATATTAAATACTGCGATCTTCAAACGGCTCTGCTTCTTTCAAACCCCAAAATCTCGACACCAACCAATCCATTTAAATCTTGCATATTGGTAGATTTTATACTTGGTCTAGTTCAGTATGTCTGTTGATGAAATTTGTTGGCGAGCGCTAAGCTTACAGAAATTCTCTTGAATATCATGTGTTCCCTTGGTGCACGATATAAATCATTTTCAGATTGAATGTGTGCCCTTCCTGATATTGGTGAAAGATGAGCATGCATTCTTGTGGCAAGACATGGCAGCAAAATTGGATCCAATCTGATGCCGGCACTTTTGTCATTATCAAGTGCTTCGATGTCGAGAAAGTGCAAACAATAATCAACAACAATTTCGACGGGATCTAGTTCACCGTGGAGACGAAAAATGACCAGAATGTTTCTTTTCTGGACCTTGTGATCAGAACAACGGCCTGCGGAACTCTGAAAGCGTTAGTGCATACCAAAACTAAGCACACGGACCAGATACTAAGCTCCCGCAGCAACCATCCAAAAGTTCACAAAATATCCTGCGCGTGACCACTGTTCAACAAAGTAAAAACAAATTGTGGCTCAATATTGGAACTTAGCAAAAAAGTGAAAGAAAAACCACCTTGCCAACGAGCCTTTTCCATAGAATTTGTGTTCGTGGCGACTGGATCCTTGTGGTCCGAGCAATTCTCGCAGCAACCTTCAGATCATTTCGATGTAGGGCACACTATCTTCCTGATGGATTTTGCTGACTCATTTGTCTTCTCGTTTCATTGAATCTCGTTACGTTCTTAACAAAGTTTATTGATAGGCCCGTTCGTGAAGCAGACAATGCAAAAGTCAGTTTTCTTCTCAACGTTGCGAGTTTCCAA